>JAMKCH010043679.1:0-57766 GCA_023653785.1 Ophioderma brevispina | reverse complement strand
AGGGTCATGTGATCCCACAAAAAATCCTATTCTTAACACATAAAACCCGGACTTCTACGCTCATTTTAGCCCACAAAGCATTGGTACTTAGGGAATTTTTAGCATGATCACAAAATGTCTTGAGGTTCTTTAACTTTAAGGATACTTTTTATCCCTAAGTACTGACATGTGTTTAGTACAGTACAGTATAGGCATATTGCAATGCATTATGGGATTGATTCAAAATGCCCTCTGGGTGTCGAGCCTCTGAAGACATAGCAGGAGCTATTGCAGCTTACCACTCAAGACTACCATACAGATTCTCTAAGAAAGATTACACATTTTTTAAAAAGAAAAAAGGTTAAAAATATTTATTCCTGCATTTTAGTACCTTTTTAACTTCAGTTCGAGTACATAAGATGCTTAATTCCTTCTCATTGGCTAGTCTGCATCAAGAGTCAGTTGAATGAGATGGTCCTTAAAGGTGGGTTCATACTTCATCGGCAGACGTCTGCAGACGCTAGCCTTTCGAACATGCTTTTCATGCAACGCGTATGTTCGTGCATCTGCCGTGCAAAGCATGTTTGAAAGACTAGCGTCTGCAGACGTCTGCCGATGAAGTATGAAACCACCATAATTCCACTTGGGGCCAACTCCCTGTTAATTTCACATGCTTTATGAACTCTGTGCATTGTCATTAAGAACAATTCTTAAATAAAGCAGATTATTCAGTTTTTGCCCGGTCTCAATCTTGAATAAGAAATCAACGATAGAAATGTTCAAATATGCCATTGTGATAGTTGTTTCATTCTATTGAGTCCAAATGGTAGCCAAAAAAAATTGGCCTTATATCAGACCATGTGGCTTATACCAGTGGCATTAGGTGACAGTGCCATTGATAAGGATTGACCTATACGATCTATGCCGCATGCCAATCTATGGCTCATAGTTGAGGTAGACATTTCATATAGAAATCCCAAGGATGTAAATGAGGTATTGCCATTGATTCTGTCATGCGCTACTGCACAACATCATACAGCGCATGACGGAATCAATTGTAATACCTTATTTTGCTTCCTTGCGACTTCTATATGAAACGTCTACCACAGTTGATTGTGAAGCATGTACTGCAAAATGACTGGACTGTTTGCTTTGTTAGTGATGCAAAGGTAAATCATCATAGAATGAGTGATTGAGGCAAGTTAATACTTGTAATTTACTTTGATTTCAAAATGTTTTTAACATGTGTCGCGCCATTTGAGATGACATGCAAAATTGTAATTCTTTGAACAACTCACTGTGAGGTAAGGCATGCTCTTATACCGAGGGCGCAGTTCAGTAGCCTTGGATGGGCACGTGTTAACAGTAACAGCAGCCAGTCATGTATGTTCTGGGTATCATAAATCGTACTAAAAACCAGTGGGTGTATTTGCTCAATACACTGGTGAATGAAAGCTATTGAACTGCGCCATGGGAATTGAGATTTTTTTTAGCTCATAGTGACTCCTTTTGCTTTATAAGTTTGTCATGCTTTCCCCGACAGGTTCACATTTTCCATTACGTAATGTTCCTACCTCTCATAGAACTGTAAACCTTATTTTATGAACTGTAGCAAAATTCCAGTGAGAAGAAAGAAAAAATAACAGGCTGATATATATACCACATTGTCAAATAGAAACCAGATCAGAGGCCCATTCTCATCTTTTTAAACATTGGGGGAAAAAATTGGGGTTTAGCGGCAACTTTGGACAGTATTGCATTGAAATAATCATGTATTATTTAATGGCTAAACAAAAAAAATGTTAACAGTTTTTAAATGTGTGTAAGTAAACTGAGATTGTTTGACTACAGGGTGCCCAAAAGTAGATCAACAACTAACAAAAAAAAAGAAAAAGTTGTGATTGCAATAACCAGATATACGCTGTTTTGAGTTTGTGATCATGGGGACATGGACGTACGTGTCACCGTTGTAGTTGAATTTTGTATTTGTATTGTAAATTTTTTATGAATTCTTTGTAAACGAGTGGACACTTAACTGCAGTATCCATTCACGAAAAAAAATGCACACTCGGTTATTTGATGTCACAGTATAAAGGCGGTGTATCTCTTTATAAATCAGCAAATACGATACACTCTTTTTACCATGGTGGATAATAATCATAATAGTGTCTACCGCAGTTGACGGGAGTGAAAATATGTATCTTGGGAATTATTGGGATTTTTAGGGACCTGTAGTGCTCACATAATGTTTATGCATCTGTCTATTCCAAATGTAGCATTGTTAGTATCCAAAATGTAGAGAACAGTTGTTAAACAGATGACTTTTTTCCCTTTTTTTCTTTTTTTTTTTTAAAGAAAAATCTCTCAGGTGCTTGCACCTGTTGAAGCATTGATTGTTGTAGTGGGTTAAATTCACAGATGCTATGTATAAACTTGATGGACTTTGACTTTCGTAGCGATGTATAGGCGGGGTTGTAAAGTATGGCGTCATTCACTTGACAACTGGTTGGGGACAAGGTACACAAGAGACATTTTGCCTGAATCGGTGTGCAAACCGTTGAACGTGCGCAAACCAGTTTTCAAGCGAATGCCTTGCATTTTGTTAACTCTGTAAGACTTGAAATTCCCAACCTAAGATGATTCATCTATATTATATGCCCTTATGCTCAGGTGATGATGACCACGAGTACAGCGTAAATGTTGAAAAAAATCCACTTGGAAAGTATCTTGAAAGTATTGTGAGAGTTGTGGTTGTGACCTCTACTCTGTCCAGCTCGAAGTACGAAGTAGCGACGCGGGCGTATGCATTGTACCGACTTTCAGCGCCGCTGCAACTGAAAGGCGGCACTGGGTAAACGTACACGCACGCGTCGTCACTTCATACTAAAGGTAAGACAAAGTATATCTGCTCATTTGTGTGCAGATTTTGTTTGTGTGTGTGTGGAGGAGTCCTATTAAAAGCATTTTCGGAATTCTGTTGCTTCAAAAGTGGAAATTCAAGTGCTTATAATGAGTTTGTGCATTTCACATTTAGTGAAACTACCATATTATATGTGGCATGCTCCCGCAAAACCAAGAACAAGTATTTTTTTTAAGATTTCCAGATTTGACACTTCATAAAGCACAAGATATTAAGCTTATAAAGGTGACACCAAGATCAATTTTATACCTCGGTGAATTCTCAAGATTTCAATTTTTTTAAAGTCAAGTAGTTCAATGATTTTGGTATTTCAAGAAATAAGGCAAATTACATTCTTAAGTACAATAATCAATAGGGGTTAGCATAATTAAATCAGTAAATATTGATTTGATAATACTAATTTCAATAGGTTCTTTCATAATTAGACGGTTTGTGCAGTTAAATATTGGAAAATGTTTTTCAGTATATCAGCTTTTATTGCAAACAACTCAAAAAATGTCCAATGACTTGTTCCTTGTTTTGTGGAAGCACATATATATATATATATACCATTACCATTATTCCTTTGTATTGAAAGCCTGTGGACTGTACAAGAGGCAGATTTTGGATGTGTAAACATACATATCAAAAAGTTAGACGTTTCCACTTTTGCAGTATGCACGCAGGCTGGTATTTTGAAAGGAATCTAACTTCTAATCAGGTTTAGACCAAGGTTAATCTAACTTTTAACCAGGTTTAGACAAAGGTTAATCCTTCATGAAATGACCTTTTTCCTTTCAACATACTATGAAAGTGTAATGTACCAAGTGAGAAAAGTCTCATCCATGAGGAATTTTTCTCACACATACTTTCAGTGGTGTTGAAAGGCTCATCCATGAGGAATTTTTCTCACACATACTTTCAGTGGTGTTGAAAGGCTCATCCATGAGGAATTTTTCTCACACATACTTTCAGTGGTGTTGAAATGGAAAAAGCTCCATTCATGAAGGACTATTGGTTTAAAGTTTTTTAGACTCCTTTAACACTACCAGCCTTGGTGTATTTCTACGCTCACAACTCACATCTCCACCCCTCTTGTTTGATATGAAGATGCAGTTAGTAGCTAAGAACTAGTCCTATTTATAGATAACACCGGTTTGTCAAGTACTAAATACGTTGGGATGGCGAGGTTGTGTGTATCTCCCAGGCCAGCCAGGAATCGTCTTTCCTGCAGCAATTTTACGCTCACACCTATGTGCGCATCTTCTGAATTCACAGAGTACACAATGCCTCATACTGTTCCTTGTTGTTAGGCCAATGCCATTCAATGTCGTTTACACAAGTTATGAGGTCTTGTCTTATTTAGTATTTAACAAAATAAAGAATGTATCTTTGGAGAAAGAAGCAAAGTTTTCCAAGTGGTGTGATTAATTTCTGTATGTTGGTGTCCAAAAATGTTGTAGACACTTTCAATAAGGTGGTTTAAATGCATCTCCAATTACAAATTTTGAAGGTGGGTGACCCGATCAACATTCATAACCTAATGAATAGGCACATTGCCTGCATTCCAATCAAATTTTACTCTGGTGTAAAGATGCTACCGCCAACGCAGGTTATTGATACTTCACAGTGACCGCATATTTGACCGCATATCTCACAATGACCGCGTATGACAGTGTATGACGTTCCCACCATAAGAACTCAAACACATGCGTCAAATACATGTGCGCTGCCTGTATAAGAAAATCGCATGAACGCTGTAGTTCGTGATTGGTAAACGACAAAGTGACCACTGGACAGTTCAGTTGCATACGGGAAAGATGAAGGCATGAAACGAGATGAACATGAATGTGTTAAATCGTCAGGATTTGCTTTGGTTCCTTAGAATTTCTCTCGGGGCTACGCCCCTCGGTAAAATTCTTCATGACCAAACCCCTCTAATTTAAAACAATGACCTCAAAAGAGCTAGAATGCAGCTAATCTCTGGTGTAAACAGCTACCTCTAATATCATTCCTCCCCCCCTCGCTTTACCATATCAAAATTGGGATTTTGGTATTGGCAACATCATCCTCACCTCCACTTAAAGCAATATTAGCACAAATTTTTGAAGAGCGCCTTCAATTTTTCAAAAATTTTGAGATTCTTGCACGGTTGCATTGGTAACGGGCTAGTAAACTATACCTGTGAATGGTTAAGCTCAAAAATGTCTATGTGTCACAAACAAAAGAATTTTGTAATTAGAATAATTAATATCGGGATCCCGATAATAATTCAACGGCTGCTGGAAACGGCCTTCCAATGTGAAATAGCCGGGAAATAGCGACATGTACATATCTACGCCCATCCACTAGTTGTTTTATTGGTTCAGGCAAGTCAAGTTAGAGGTTATTTTCTTGAGGTAGCACTATTTCATCATGGACGGACATAAACGTAGCATTTCCAGCTCCACCGTTAAGTCCAATCTGGGATCTCAATTTTAATTACAAAATCGCTTATTTTATGATAAATATGCATTTTTTAGCATACTCGTTTGCAGGTATAGTTTCGTAGACAATTACCAACATAACTCTGCAAAAATATCAAATTTTGAAAATTGGGGGTGCTCTTCAAAAAATGTGCTAATATTGCTTTAACCCCTTCAAATTGTGATTTGGGTATCAATAAAAGTGCAGAGTTTTCACATTGCCCAAGTGAAATTTAAGACCCAGGAAATGTTACCTTTTGATATTATGAACAAAAAAAAACATCGCGGTCCCTGGACCATGAGTGTCGTCTGCCATTGCGGTTTGTGAATGGGGCCAAAGGTCACATAAGGTCACCATGGTCACCCTACCCCGCCCCCTCCTTTCCACCAAGTTACATCATCGTAGCCCTTATGGAACTTATACGGCATGGCAATATATTAAGGGTTTACATTTTGACTGGCCAAAGGTCACATGAGGTCACCCACATGTCACCTCTCTCCGCCCCCTCCTTTCCACCAAGTTACATCATCGTAGCCCTTACGGAACTCGTACGGCATGCAATATATTAAGGATTAACATTTTGACCACAGACACACATACATACGCACACATAGTTTCGTAGACAATTACCAACATAACTCTGCAAAAATATCAAATTTTGAAAATTGGGGGCGCTCTTCAAAAAATGTGCTAATATTGCTTTAACCCCTTCAAATTGTGATTTGGGTATCAATAAAAGTGCAGAGTTTTCACATTGCCCAAGTGAAATTTAAGACCCAGGAAATGTTACCTTTTGATATTATGAACAAAAAAAAACATTGCGGTCCCTGGACCATGAGTGTCGTCTGCCATTGCGGTTTGTGAATGGGGCCAAAGGTCACCATGGTCACCCTACCCCGCCCCCTCCTTTCCACCAAGTTACATCATCGTAGCCCTTATGGAACTTATACGGCATGGCAATATATTAAGGGTTTACATTTTGACCGGCCAAAGGTCACATGAGGTCACCCACATGTCACCTCTCTCCGCCCCCTCCTTTCCACCAAGTTACATCATCGTAGCCCTTACGGAACTCGTACGGCATGCAATATATTAAGGATTAACATTTTGACCACAGACACACATACATACGCACACATAAGACCAGAGTAATCCCTATGTGCCTTCTGCAATTCTTGCAGACGATGACACAAAAAAAGTTCCCCAAATATGGTCAACCACACTGGCTCACACACGCTGTCCTATGGGTCAATGTTATGCTTATTTTATAGCTCTGCTATCCAAATGTCTAAACTGATTTAACTCATAATTTGTTATCAGATGTGTTTGTTGATGTGCTTTCATGTGAGAGAGAAAACGTGTAAAAATTTGGACCATGATCAGACCATGTTTAAGAAAACAGTACTGATGTAAAACCACCTTCTGCATGAGGCAGGACTTCAGTACTCCTAATCACTCAATAGATTCCTGACCTTTTATTTGGCTTCAGAAATAACTTAAAATGAAAACAAACTGAATTTCCTATTTGCTCCTACAGGAAATTAGAAATTTTGCAATTTTTGTACCAAAGAAACAGTTCTCTGCTTAATCCTTTCAGATGGGGATATTTTTAATAGAAAGCTTTAGACCAGTGCAAAAATCGGAATTCACATTTCAGGGACACCTGTTATTTGAAATCTCTGGTTGCACCTTTAAGTTAACACATGTTCAACCAGAGAAGATAGACATCCATCTGCAGTCTTGCCATCAAAAATTTTGGTTGGACGTGGCATGGGAGGGCAAAAAGCCCAATTTTTGTGTCGCCTGCCCTAAGGCAGGAAGACACATAGGGATCACTTTGTCCACTGTTGTCTGTTGTCAGTGTTGTTGATGATGTCTGTTGTGAAAAAGGGTTAACATTTGCCTGTAATATCCTTATACTTTGATGGATTTAAACCAAACTTGGGTCACAGGTGCAACATGGCATCCCCCACTTGTTGATGAGGTCAAAGGTCACATGCCAAGGTCAAAGGTCACATGCCAAGGTCAAGGTCATGTGAGGTCAAATTGTAAAATAGGCTGAAAATGTAAAATTGACCTCATTTGAAAAGTTGAAGTTCAATTGGAACCAAACTTGAATTATAGGTGCAACATGGGATCCCTCATTTGTTGATGAGGTCAAAGGTCACATGCCAAGGTCAAGGTCATATGAGGTCAAGTTGTAAGATAGGCTGAAAATGTAAAATTGACCTCATTTGAAAAGTTGAAGTTCAATTGGAACCAAACTTGGTTTATGGAGTTTACATGCAAACCCTCATTTGTTTATGAGGTCCAAGGTCACATATCAAGGTCACAGGTCATGTTAGGCCTATCACTAACCGCGACGGCAGGCGACACAAGCGGTCCGAGGACCGATGTATTTTTAACTTAACCATTGGTTACGGCGCCCGCTGAAAATGGCACTTTGAGAGCTCTTAAAGTAGCCCAATTGGGCATAAAGTGTTATATTGGCAAAGCTGTCCATCTGTCCAAAATTGGTTTCCTTGTTGCCAAAATTACCCTTTTATTGCACTACACTTACTTCGGCTAATAGCAGTGTATAGGACAAAAGTTCGGATAAATTGGGCTGTTTGCCGCCCATTCATGTTCGCTAGAGCAACAAGCTCTTTGAACTTGGGTTCAATTTACTGGCAACACTGGCACATTTTTGCTATTTTAATTTGTATCAAAGATGATGTCAATTATTGATCATCCCCCCCTTCGTGTGAATTGTTCAACCTTCATTATCTGAAAATAGATTAATTTCCAAAATTTTTTGTGTTGTCTGCAAGAGGACATACAATGGGGATCGCTTTGTGTATCATTGGTAAAAATCTGCCACAAGTGGCAGTTAAAGGTCCCAAGAAATGCTAATAGAATTGATGTGGTTTGTGTCAAGTCTACAATGCAAATGCAAATGGTGAGCCCGCAGGCGGAGTGCCCATCTCTCTGTCATTGGCGTTTGGGCCAGACTCCCTCATATAATGTTGCTGTGGGGGGTTCACCACTCCTCCCGCACAGCGAGTCTGTTTTGCATTCCCAGCATATGCCGGTACCCATTTAACTCCTGGGTGGAGAGAGGCAATCGAGGTAAAGTGCCTTGCCCAAGTGCACAACACATTGGCGACAGCGGGGCTCGAACCCACAACCTTATGCTTATGAGACGAGTGCTGATCCACTGCACCACATGTGTCTACAAGGAGGGCCAGAAAGCATTCAGTATTTGGGGTTGGTGATGACATCATAGTGAATAGGACTGAACACTACATTGATTTTTCAGAGGAGTACGAGAAAATCCAGGTGACTGGTGTGAATCTATTTCATGACATCTGACCTGAAAATCACACAATACAACACAATCCACACTGACATACAACTCCACCTCATACGCACTCCACCTACACATTATATCGTTTTTAGCATTTTGTTTAATTTGTAACCCCCCCCCCCGAACAGTTCGGAAAGGGGACTATTTAAAAATGAGCAGCGTCCGTTCCGTTCGTCAGTGACAATAATGTTAACCACGGTTGTATTGATTTTACTGGTGAGTTCCGTAAGGCAATCAATGATGTACTTGGTGGAAGAAGCGGATTGTGATGACGTTCTCGACCTGATTAGATTTTGGCGTAAAATTATGCTGAATGAAGTATCTAATTTTGAAAATTTTCCTGGCAAGGCCTGTGTAAAAAGTTTTTCTAGAGTTCCGGTTAAGCGATATAATGATTGTACCTTCGGTGGAAGGAAGATGGAAGGAAGCAGGCTGAAGAGTATCGACCTTGATTAGATTTTGAGAATTTTTGGGCAATGAGTATGCAAATGAGCAATTATAGCAAAAACTTCGCATAATTGATATATTTATGACACTGAATTGGATACTCAAAATTCCTGCGCTGATTTGAAAAAACCTATTCATGGGCACATCTTTTTGCAATTGAAAGTATGTGAAATATGCGGCTTGGGTATGCGTAATTTTTTAATGGCTGATATTCTATGAAACGGTACATCGGATAGGCAAAATTCCTTCGCTACATGGATAATATGTCATGGGAAGGGGGTAGTGTAGGGGGTTGGTATTGCGGGGGTGTTGGGGAGGGGGTGGGGTGTGGTGTGCGGTGGGTTTGGCCGAGGGGAGTGTGTGTTGCAGTGTGTTGAGGAGGGGTGGGTTGGTGTGAATGGTGTTAGGCGGTAGGTTGTTTGCGGGGTCTGGGGAGGGGGTGGGGTGTGCTAGTGTTGGGGAGGGGGGGGTGTTGTAGTTGCGTTTATCGATGTTACTGATTGTGACATTCGGCGGGGCCCAAAACATTGGGGACATTTTAAATATCGCGTAAATACAAGTTGCCTTGTTTTGTCTATGCAACTTGGCCATGAGGCCACGCGAAAAAAGAAACAAGATGGCTAAAAGATGCTCGGATAAGGGACCAAGATGGCGAACCCCTGGGAATAGTAACATAATTTCCCGATAATTTCCTAAAATTATAGAAGTTTCATGTGTCTCACCGTCTAGTTATGTCCACACTTCTCGAAAAAAGGAATTAACTGTTTCTCAATTTATGCCCTGAATATCCGTGGACTACCGGATGTACACAATGATTAATTGACTCCAGCTATATGGGCTATGTGATAAGTAAATCCACTCGGTAGGTAGAAAGACCAAACACTTCACATATTCCTTTTTATCTGCAACTGCGGTGGAAGAGCCATTGTTATTATTCATGCAACATTGAAACAAACATTGGTTGTTATACCATCACCCTGATTTAGATTATTAAGCTATTTTCATGACTTGGAACACAAAATGACCTTGTCCTATGTCCTGATTAAATAAAGTTAGAGTTTCTACTGGGTGTTAAAGTCTATTGACCCTCTATTTCATTCTTATTCGAAAAGGGAAACGAACGGAAGGTGAACAAAGCTCGAAAAAAATTGTTTGGAAAACTGTGACCTAACATCTTTGTGCAGAACCCAACGCTTTAACTTGCGTGTAACCCCATGATATGCATTTATTGCGGTCATAAGCAAAATTTGAAAATTCATTCACATCTATGAAATGTGGGTGAACAGGTGCCAAACAAACTTTTACTGATATGAAAAGAGTCCTATATTAATATGTGGCATAATTCTTCGTCTAAACTTCACACAGGGGGGGGCCGGCCAAGGATAGCGTCGTTTTTGCCGTTCCCAGGTTTCGCACACGTAATCACTAACTAACACTTGACACATATTCAAAAGTCGAAAATATGTTGATATCAATATTTTTTTCCAACTCAAAATCCGTTTGGAGTTGAAGAATCAACTCAAGTCTAAGTATTGTTTGGTATGAATAACGGTACAAACGGGATCCATTTTGAACGAGGCTGCTTTACCTCATGTTCAATCGCAGGGTCAACCGTTCTATAGCTGCGGACAATGTACCAGGCCCCGGTACCAGGTAGCCCCAGGGTAGCCAATGCACCACCGTGGAACGCGATTCGTTGACCTGCATTGTGACAATCCTATCATGTGGGGTCTTTAAAAACGATTTGATGATAGTTTTCGCAGCACAATTATGCACCACCGTCTAAAGCCAGGCAATTAAAACCAGGTCGCGGCTCCGTTACGGGAATCCCCAACGCCACTCATGACTATTTATATAAACGCGCACAGTGACTTCAAATTCCCGGGGTTCACTGTTCAGGCTCGTCCAAGGACTGTGCGGCAGTTATGCGATGAATGAAGCTTTGGCCGCACCGCCTGATTCACATCCTTAATTCTGTTTGCCCTCAGTTTCCACCTTCCGTACCCAATTAAAAGGTGCGGCCCAACAGCTTTGGTTGTGGCATGTCTAGTTTGGTAGGTGATGTGTGTGCGCACGTCTATGTTTGGTTCAAAATATAGTGGATAAGGTACGTTCAGACTCCCACTGCACTGCATTGCTGTGTAGTAAAATTTACTGCAATGTTCACGTCACTTCCGCTGCACTCCTAATCGATTTTTACAGGTCAACCCAGGTCACTGCAGGTCCACGCGTTGCAGTGCGTTGCAGTAAACTTGAGGAAAGTTGGCATACTGCAACACGAAGACTGACTGCACCCCACTGTATCTTGCTGTATCGCCAGTTAAAATAAAGGTTCGTTCATACTACACTGCAACGTGCGTTGCAGTAAGTTGCAGTGCTCGAATTCGGTCTCTGTCCAGTATACTGCATTGCGGTACTGCAACCGAGTTAAATTCATTTAACTGCAGCTGCAGCAGTTTACGCTGAGTTGCTGCAGCAAGTGATCGATATATCGGCACTGCACTGCGCAGTGCAGCGTAGTATGAACGAACCTTTATTTTAACTTTGTTGCAGTACTGCATTGCGTTGCAATACTGCAAGTGATTGCAGTGACAATTTTGGTAGGCTGCATTGCAGCACTGCACTGCAATGCAGTGAAGTATGAACGGACCTTTGTGTGTGCGTCGTTGTAACAAGTACATACGAGGTGAATATGAAGGAATTGTTATTGTTTTTTGAAAGGGACAAATATGTTCAATGTTTACCGTTTGTGTTGAAAGAACGTCTCATGTTCACTGTGTTTGTTTAGGAAATATGTTTTAAATCGTTTGAAAATCATGTTAAGTGATAACAGTTTTTTTCAAGAACGACTCCTAATATTGTAAATTTTGACTAGAAAATCTGGTAGCGTTGTGAAGAAGAGTTTGTTTTGTTTTTAATGTTAAATTATGGTTCTTTGAAGTCTGTTGTCCTATTCGTACCGGGCGATTTACTTATTCAATAGCACCATATTTGCTGGAGTCAATGGACGTGGTGTACAATCCTTGGTCTTGGTATTCGGGGGGTAAAAAGAAGATGACATTTAATTCATTTTCAGAAACTGTGCACATACTAAAGTGAGAACACACGTAAACTATTTTGGTATTTTATACATTTACTTTAAGTCAAAATTATGTAGTTGTTGGTACCTCTGGTCTTATAGTTTGTATTGCATATTTTGGTTAATTTTAAAACTTTGTGCACTACTTTGATGGTGCAATTATTTGAATGTATGATTTTATATGTATTGTCTTGGGATCTCTGAGTTAGGAGTGCTGCAAACCTTTGGTGACAGTGCTTTTTTGCTTTCTCAGCACCCCTGGCAGGTAGGTTTTTTTCTTTTGTCATTTTTGATCTTTATTTGTATGTTGATTCTGAAACGTCAACCTTGTAGCTTTGCTATCTTGGGGGGGGGGTCCTTTGGGGGGCATGCCCCCGTGGTTCATGCCAAAACATGCCAATCAGCTTATTTTCAGCTATTAAGGTCTGCCCACCCCCAGGTCCCCCTCCAAAATCCAGGTCTGGATACGCAGGTGTTGAGAATCTCTAGCCCTAACCTCTCCTACTCCGCACTTGGAAGTTCTTTCCTTAGTGTTGATTGACAATGTTAACGGTGGTGGAACCGGGGGAGCCATGGAACCTCCACATTTTGAAAGTGGAGGGGCCTGCCCCCCCAACTTTTCATAATTGATTGATGATACACATGGCCCTTACATAGCTGCCAAGAAATTAATAAAGTAATTGAAATTGATCATATGAGTGCCAATTGGTCCCCAACTTAGAAAATTGTGCTGCACTTGCTGCTCCTGCTGGATTATTATTCAATAAAGCACTTTTTTTGTTTGAAGAAAGAGGCCCACTTTTCCCAAATTTGAGAATTTTCACACGGTGTGCATTGGAACTGGCTAGTAAACTATTTCTTTATTATTATTATTTCCTATGTACCAAACTGGGAGACCATGCAATGCACAGCATTGCTCTCCCTGGTACCAACAGTGGCCATAGGCCATACATAAAAGACACACTCTTAAATACATACATTACAACAGAAAAATATAAATTATCATACAACCAGTAAAAAAAACAGAAAGACGTTCCCAGCTTCATAACCCCCCACCTACCCACCCATACCACAAAGAACGGATAAAAATAATTTCCAACCTCAAACCGGCCCTCCCAACACTACCATGTGAACCACAAAGCATGCACAAACACTCATGAAGCCATCTCTAACCACACCCTGGAAGCCACAAACACCCCAGCCCAAAAAATCCCATAACACCAAGCCAAAACACACACACAAGCACCAACTTCACACACACACAAAAAAGGGCACCCCTCCTTGCTCCGATACACAACACCACCCACGCACACCCACACGTTCACACACACACGTGCACACACACACACTATTCACATGGGTTATTGTTGTTAAAAATTTTAAAACTACCTGGAATGGTTTAAGCTCGAAAATTTCTGTGTTGGCAATGAACGGATTTTGTAATTAAGTAATTATATCGGAGATCTCCGATAATAATCATGTTTTGAATGGCCTCCAATTTGAATACCAGGAATATTATTATTATTCAAAGCAATTATATAGCGCATCCACGAGAAACGTAGCGCTTTACAAAAAATATGACAGGGGTATATTCAGCATAATCCGTGTTCTGGAGTTGCAATCATGCTGAAGATAAAACTTGGAGCCATATCATTTAAGGGCTTGGTCGATGTACAGCATGATTTGTATAGAAATTCCTTTGTCTAACAGGGAGCCAATGCAGTTCCCTAAGCAAGTCAGCGTAGAGACTGGTCCCGTCCGCAACCACCACCGCGCAGCCTTGTTTGCAGGCAGTTTGAAGGCGAGTACGGTCAGCCTCACGCAAGCCAAGAAAAGAGAGTTTTTGCATAGTCAAGGCGGGAAACAACCAGTCCCTCTAACAACATGCTGACATGCATCAGTGGTGATGAAACGCCTTATACGCCAGAGGTTTATGTTAAAATTTACAGATTTACAAATAGATTGACATTGAGATCAATAGTGAGAGACTCATCAAAGGTTGGACGCCAAGATGTCTTGATTGATGTTGATCTCTGGATGGATAATTCAACTAACTTCAAAGTAATGTTGGAAAGCAGCATAAACTTTCTATTAGCTATACTAAAACTCTGTCTTATCCTGGTTTAAACGAAGTGTGTGATGAATCTCCATGCTTGTAACATCAATGCAAGACGATAAACCTGGCGCCGGTTTGACATCACCCTGATCTCTGGGATTCAAACTCGTCAGAAAGTTTAAATCATCAGCATACGCATGGAAATAAATTCAAAAGCAATCACTATATTGCCAACGGGGGATGTATACAAAATAACCCATGGGGCCGATGATTGAGCTTCGGCAACGAATTATCTGCAAAAAACCTCCCCAAAAAAGGTCATCAGAGAATTCCCCATCAATAGACACTTTGGTCACGCGATCTCTTAGGTAGGTGGAAAACCATGATTTAGCCATGTGCTTGATGCCAATTTTTATTCCCCCAGTCTGCCGAAAACAACATAATCTTGATCGACTGTGTCGAAGGGCAGCAAAACATGTCGAAAGGACCATGAGGACCGACTTTATTTTTTAATCAGGGAGGCAGAGAAATCCTTCTTGACGCTTAAGAAGGGCAGTCTCTGTACTATGATGACGCTTGTACGCAGATTGAAGATGCTCACCAAGATTATTGCTGTCCACATTGTCCATAACTTGAACGTTACCGCTGCCTTCTCAATGACTTTAGAGAGAAAGGGCAGGTTGGCTATAGCCGATAGTTTCTAAGACCGTTTTCTGTCAGCATTGTCTTCTTATCACGGGTGTAATAATAGATGCTTTCAGAGCAGAAGGGGAAATGCCGCTGGAAAGAGAAGCATTAACAATTTTAGTGATTAAGGGAAGCCAAGATGTCAAGGTTCCTTTTGACAAGCCAGATTGGGATTGTATCAAAGGAACAAGATTTATTTGGAAATTGGCCTGATTATATCAGCAACGTCATCACTTCCAAGCAAAACTGAAATTCGGATAGAAACATTGAGATCCAGTGTCATAATTCACTTTAGATTGGCACATCAGAGTCAATCTTTATAACTATACAATCATCACGGATCTTTTCGACTTTCTCCTTGAAAAAAGTCAAACTTGTTGGCAAGGTCATGTTTGGAATCAGAATCGGGTAAGATCTTGGAAGGCTTATTAAGAATGGCCTTTGATAGTGCTTACATTTCTTTAGAGATTAGAATAGATGCACTTACAGTGAAAAACCTGATCTTAGATTCCGCTTATGAGCTTTCCGAACCAGTTCCTTTTGGAGTCTAAATTGTTCTTTGTCCTCTTCAGATCGACTTTCTTCTTTCCAAAATGGTCGTTCATTCTGCGCCTTTCATGTCTTGCGTTCGTGATCACCGCTCTTTCTACCATGGAAGCCTATTGCGGACGACATTGTCTTGTGATCAAAGGCACACAGAAGATGTTATGGTTTGAAGGTTTCACACACAAGGACATCCGGATCGTCGAAGCGGGAAATGATTCATGTTTGGATTTAAAACAACTTGCGAAACCAGCTGATGATCATTTTGCCATATCACGAAAGGTTTTTGGTTATGGTAAGGGGCTTAGGTTTGGTACAGCGGATGGAACATATGAAATTAGATAGTGGTTAATCAATAAGTCCAGCAATCCTGAGAGCATCCGGGTCAACTTCAACATTATGAACAAGATCAATCATCAATAAATCATACAACAATATCAAGATATGACCTGCTGTATGCGTATGATCTTTGACATGTTGGTCGAATCCTAATTCTCAAGAGCTATGCAGAACCTATTAGTCACTTTTTCCAGGTCTGATCCAAGTGTAAGTTAAAATCCCCATTAGGATGGATTATGTGGGTGTCACAGTACTTATCTAGGATATCTCAAATCTTCTACAAATTCAGAAGGTTCTAACTTGTTTACTCGGAGGCGGTGGTCTATATATACCACATTTGGATATGGTTTTTTGAGGGTGACCATAGCAGTGTTTTCGCAGGTGTATTTTTTTAGAATTGATATAAGCTGGTAGGGGCCTTATATTTTAAATACTTTTGGCCAGGATTCAATGCCTCCTCCATAAGTATACTACCACGTGGGTAATGGAAAAATTCATAACCTGAGGGGTAACCTCACCAATGACTACTGGGTCATTCACAATTAACTTGGTTTTCCACTATAATCATAGTCACCATGTACGGTGTCTACGCTCATCCCTTAGTTGTTTTAGTGTTTCAGGCAAGTCAAGTTAAGAGCTATTTTCTCGAGGGTGCACTCATTTTCAAATCATGGACAGACATAACTTAGCATTTCCAGCCCGCTGCTGTTAAGTACAATCTGGGATCCCCAAGTCAATTACAAAATCGCTTATTTTTCTGATAATACCATTTCTGCGCATTCTCGTTCGGCAAGGTATAGTTTCCTAGACATTACCAACAAACTTGCTAAAAATATCAAATTGTGAAAATGGGGTGTCGCTCTTCAAAAATGTGCTGTATTGCTTTAATATTGAAAACAAAAAAACCAAAAAACCACAAAGAATGGGTAATTTTCAGAGGCAAAGAATTCTTGAAATTGTCAAAGTTGACTAATTAAAATTGGGAAAACGAAGTATCAAATTTAAAAATGTCGTTGCAAAATTCACTGGTCAGTTTGGGCTCTACTCCCTTGCATTGCTTGGCTGAGAAGTGCCCAACATTTTCCTCTTGAACTTGTTTTGATCTTAGCTCTTTCCACAGTGATAACATATGGACAAGCATTATGTATGCAAAAAAACATAATTTCTTTGAAAATTGAGGGCACCCTCTTCTGGAAATCTTTGAGTCAGCCTTTAAGTACAAAATTTGCATAATACTATGATTTTGACATCAAATTCCAAATAGTTCATAGAACTTTGGCACCACCTGAGCTCTTGTTATAGTAGATTCCAGTGACTGTGGTACATCATGCATATTATAACTTATTATGACAGGTAGGAATGTTGATTTTGGTGCCAGTTTTAAATCGGTATTTACTCTTTTGATATGCTAAAATTCAAATGATTGAACCAGTTAGTATAAGGAGTACCTGTATTTTCAGTGAGTACCATTGTCTGTAATAAACATCCAGGGGCATGAAATTTTTCAAAAAGGGGGTGTTTATTAATAGCTCATTTGATGAGTTATATTAAATTTCCATTGCAAACCAGTGAACCACAGCAAACACTGTCTGGAATATTCTGGAATGCTCCTGCACAGAAAGGATCGATGTTTGAACAAACTCAACAATGACAATATATCCACCAGGGCTGTACACAGCCACCCAAATTTCCACAAAAGGGGCAAAAGGTCCACTTTTTGCTGGTTTTTTTGTGTGGCCTGTTTTTTTTTTTTTTTTTTTTACCAGTTAGTATAAGGAGTACCTGTATTTTCAGTGAGTACCATTGTCTGTAATAAACATCCAGGTGCATGAAATTTTTCAAAAAGGGGGTGTTTATTAAAGGAGAACACGCACAACGAATAATATTATACAAATACTCTATTAAAATAATTATTGACCACATATCGATTGGTTTCATCGAAAAACGGAATTATATTAACCATAACAATGAATTAAAACCATCTGGTCTGACCATGCGCTATTTAAAATTGGCGCTATTGTATAACGTGTTATGCGATACGGTGCGCACGTTTGCATCATACATGCCATAGGAAATGCATATTATGAAAGCGTCATGTGAGAATGTGTATGACGCTACTGTGCCGTCAGTATCGCTTAACACATATACATATCCCACATACACTAGCGGGAATTTCAAATAGCGCGTGGTCAGAGCAAATAGTTTTAATTCATTTTTATGGTTAGTATAATTCCGTTTTTCCATGAAATCACTCGATAGGTGTTCAATAATTATTTTTATAGCGTATATTGTATAATTTTTTCTTAGTACGGTTCTCCTTTAATAGCTCATTTGATGAGTTATATTAAATTTCCATTGCAAACCAGTGAACCACAGCAAACACTGTCTGGAATATTCTGGAATGCTCCTGCACAGAAAGGATCGATGTTTGAACAAACTCAACAATGACAATATATCCACCAGGGCTGTACACAGCCACCCAAATTTCCACAAAAGGGGCAAAAGGTCCACTTTTTGCTGGTTTTTTTGTGTGGCCTGTTTTAAGGCAGGAAGACATTGGGATCACTTTGTCCACTGTAGTTGTTTGTTGATGTTGTTGTCTGTTGTGAAAAAGGGTTAACTAAAATGTTAATTCTGGATATTATTGCTTTAAAGTGTTAATAATCATTTAACACCAACACCTGTTTTAACATGATTTAGTGTTAATCTTATGCAATGCCTCCTATACCTTTGTGTGTTAAAAAAATGTTAAAAAATTGTTATCCAGTAACTTTACAGTGTTGTGTTGCCGTACATATTTTAATTCATTTGTGTGGTGTTGCCAGATTGAATGAGGGTTGACTACTGTTGTCTGGCAGGAGATATCACATGGCTTATGCCCTCTGTCAGTTGAGAAGATGAGGTTCAGGCAGCAGAGTGGTGGCCAAAAAATCCAAAATTTAGGCACTAATTGTCATTGGTGTAACTTCTTGACAAAAAATCCTGCATTTTTTATGTGTTACCAGCAAAATTTTCTTAATCAAAAAACACTGGAACTGAAGAAATGTTTAAATATTTATATACAAATAACGGACAAGGTCATAAATAGGCCATGGTAACACCCATAATCCAGGTCCATAATCGGCCCACTTTAAAGTGAAAAAAATCGGTTGGGTTTGTAGTCTTTATTGCCGTAATCTATTTTGAATCAATTGGGCGAGTTGCTATATCGAATGCGTCTTTTGATGAGGTTTTGGATTGTAAAATGTACCTAAAGCTCAGGAGGGTCACTAGTCATTGACAAGGGGATATTATGCACGACCATTGGGTTTCAAAAAGTACACTGAAGTAATTTGATTGGTCTAAAAAGTACCACTAAACAAGTATGGCAAGTGTAAAATCCTACCCGTAACAAGTATTGGCAATATTTGACCCCCTAAGCAAGTAGAATGTTTATTTCATGACACTTAACAAGTATTAAGCCATGCCATCACGACATTTATCCCTTTCCTAGTATAATTTACACATACCGCAAACCAACTTCCTGTTTGGTTCCTTTCGATATCCACGATATTTGACAATAAAGTTGTAATAAACGCCAAGAAAAATTCATTTGTGATGATAGCGGCCATAAAAATCTGAACACGATTCAAACTCGAGAGTTCCCAAATTGGATCTTAATCAAGTCCCGGTTAAAGTGTAAAAAAACACCTTTTTTCAGATTTCAGTGTTTTGATACCGTTTTAATGTTACGAGGTATTGGGCCAAATCTAAAAAATACAGCCAGTAAACTTGAGTCATCCCCAGGCAAGAGGCAGTCTGGAACATGACCTCAGATGACCTTGTCATTGGTCATGACTTGACATGAAGGAACCCTATTGCACCTTAACCCCAAGTATGGTAAAAATTGGATTCATTGAGCCCATACTCAATTTATGGTAAGCCATGAGTTGCAAGAATATTGGGCGAGACGCACAGTCGAGCCCATATTTTCAACTCATGGCGAAACCAATAAATTTGGTATGGACGAAGCGAATCCAATCTTTATAATATATGTTTTGAGATTTTGTGTCCTATATTACTTACAATTCATTTTGTCAATAAATCCTCACACAGCGATATGCTGATTGTGAGGTTGTACCATCCACCCGCGTTTAGCTGGGACAAAACCAGAGATTTAAAACTTTGGTTTAATTAACTACAAGAACCATATTATAAGCTAGAGAAGAAGATCATGGAATCTGCAGACCCAAAGTAAGTACCAATAGACACTGTTGGAAGCACTGAGAAACAGTAAAAGTATGGAACTACCAAACACTGGTAACCACCAGTACATGGACTCCACCAAGACATGGAACCGCCTCCTAAAAGTAGAAACCACCTAAGACATGAAAACACCTAACACCAGGAAACCCCCATCAACACCAGGAACCATCAACAAACAAGGAACCATATAAAAGGCATGGGTCCAGCCAGGTATCTCAAACTAGAAACACTGAGAAATCACCCAAACAGGGGAAACCACAAACACTGGAAACCACAAACACTGGAACCACCAAACACTGGGAACCACCATGAACACTGGGAACCACCAAACAGTGGGAACCACCAAACAGTGGGAACCACTAAACAGTGGGAACCACCAAACACTGGAAACCACCAAACACTGGAAACCACCAAACTCTGGGAACCACCAAACACCGGGAACCACCAAACACTGGTAACCATTAAACACTGGGAACCATCAAACACTGGAAACCAACAAATACTGGGAACCACCAAAAACAATAAAGACTCAACTTATGACCACCCCCACCACCAAAATGAAACATCCTTAAATTGCATCAACCAATCAGTCAGCATGTCATAAGTATGGATATATTCTCATTACCAGGGTGGACAGTCCTAATCTACAGTGAGAGCTGAGTTGCAGTATAGGGAAAGGGGATTGGAGTCCTAAGTGGTGAAAAAATGGGCACCCAGGTTTTTTTGCTGGCATTTGATGACTGAACTCTCATTTTTATTGGGTCTCTACTATGTGTATAGTAATATAGGATGGAAGATTCTCAAAACATAATAATGGTTTAAATCGGACTTAAACTTTTCAAAGGAGATGCGAAAAACGAAAACCTAACCAAAACCTAACCAAACTGGAACACACACATACACATATGGACATTCGCACCCTCGCAATATCCCCCTCTGCTTTTCAAGCCAGGGGGGTAAAAATATACCCTTTTTACTAATCTTGTTTCTTTGGTCACGCATGGTATCCCCTTGTCAGTAACCCCCCCCAAAAAAAAAAAAAAAAAAAAAAAAAAAAAAAAAAAAAAAAAAAAAAAAAAAAAAAAAAAAAAAAAAAAAAAAAAAAAAAAAAAAAAAAAAAAAAAAAAAAAAAAAAAAAAAGACCTAAAGAGTATGACAGGGTAGGGAAAAATAAAAAGGATCAACACTCTATGACAACACTGCTTCAAAGAGGGACCACCTCTACTCTTGTCCATTTTTATATACATATTTTATTCAAATATCTTCATTTGCAAATCACTAAAATCTCACAAATTATAGCAATATAAATAAAACATGCAGTTCTCTTCAAAAACCAAAAAAATAAATACATTCTATAAACAGGATAATCTGAAAGCTTGTGAAAATCAAAACCATTCCCAAATGCTATTCATAACAATGAACTGCTTAATACAAATGTTATAAATAGAAAGTTGTCAAGTTTTATCAGCAAAAAAACCTTTGTTCATCTATTGATAGATGTATTTCAGCAAACTGAATACAAAGTGATCACTTCATAAAAGAAACAAGCACCCATTAGCAAGATTAATTTCAAATTTCACATTCATAATTTGCCCAGTGCATATCAAATCTATCATAAACTCAAATAATTTGACAATTCTTGTTAGTGACAAACTTGGGTTTACCTTTTGTGTAAGGTGATCACAGAATTAGTCTAGAGAAAAGACTTCCATTTAAAGATTAAAGGGATAAGCAGCGAAACATCGAAAAAATAATCAAAATTCATATTTTTGTATTTTTGTTACTGGCATGGATATGCGAACATAACCTGCAAGTGGTTGGCTTGAAATCTGTGTATTAAAGGCAAGGCAGTACTTTTTTATCTGATTCTGTCATTTCTATACGTGCGTATCAAAATTCCAACTTGAGATCAAAAAACCTTTCCCTGTGAATATCCTAGATTTTAAGTGTGATATTGTGCACCATGATCAATACAGTTTGACCTCAAACACAAATATTATTGATCTGTGCTTATTCTGTACTGGTGAAAGCCACAATCAGCTGATAGTGTAGATTTTGAGAAGTCATCGCTGTATGTCTATCTGCGGGAGAGAGTATGACAAATTTCCTCAAATACTTCTTTTTTTCACTATTTGGTGGTTTGTTTCTCTATTAAAGCAGTTATATGGAATTGTACACACGTATCCCTGATTTATACGTTAAAACAAATGCATTTCCACATTTTTCGATTCTCTCACAATATCGCTGCTAATCCCTTTAAAGATTAAACCGCTTTATTTTCTAAGCAAGTCTTTACTATAGACCAACTCTATGCCGGCTTACATGAACAAGATTTGAAAGTAGCTGTAGTTCAAACCGTTAACAGCCAACATAAATAGTCACACAAAACTATAATAAAATAATGCTGTGAATTCTTAAGCATAAAATACCCACAAATATTCTGAATAAATACTATCATTCCAGGGATAATTAAGTCAAATTTGTAGAAAAAACAGCAAAACATTGGCATTTCTACAGCTCACTATGCAATACACAGCAAATTATTTTATTTTTTTTATCAAAACATCCATTGTTTGCATGAATATTTTTTTAATCTGATATAGCAGGCTTCTTCTACTCTGTCCTTACATTTTTACATACCCATAATATGAAAAATAAATAATTCTAACACACCAACTCATTCAAGTCACATCAAATTTTATTATCATACCACCGATTATAAAAAGACATTTAATTTTTTTACTGGGAGTGGTTTGAAACACTGGATGTTTTTAGTTAGATGTGTTTAAACAAAATATTTGTTTAGACCCCCAAAGTTTGTCACAGATGACCGCATGCATAGCTTTTAAAATTGATATTTTAGCACATTTTAAAGGTTTGAGAATTTGGATGTTTTGGAGTTTTAAATTGTTACATAAAAAGGAAAAGGAGAAAAAGAAGTGGTCCAAAAAGAAAAAAACCCAAATCACAACCCGCTTTAACTTAAAAAAACCTCGTTGCATTTTGTTAAGCATTTATTTATATTTTCTGCTAATTGAATTTTTTGCTGTTATCTATGCTAACGTCAAAAAGCAAAGAGAGTTAAGCATGTCATGTACACCACATGGAAGAAGTGAATTTTATCTTCTGCTACAAAGTGTTATTTTTAGTTGAGGAAACAATTTACCCATTATTTACTCCAGCTGCATGGCTGCATGTTTGTGTGTTAGTCATTTTGATGCCACCTAGAAAGATCCATTTATGTGATTTCCAAATCCATAACTAGCGTTTATTGTTTCTATTGAACACTTAACCTGGACTTTGGGCTACTTCTAGCCCAGATTCGCTTCAGTGGTTCTATTATTTTAGTGCAGTGAAGGTGAACCATTGCTGAAACGTAGCGAGACAGCAAATCTGGCCGGAGCCTGCTCTTAGATTTGTAGACATAATGTCTTACCTCATGGCTGTTTTTCAATGAAATTGCAACCCGATATCAGCTGGTCTGCTCACACAAGTTTGCCGATGGGAGGTCAGTAATTGCCAATCTGTATCGCTAAAGTCCTTGATGTGCGAGGCCCAGGAAATTGCCTAGCATGGGTCCCAGTTAGGGGTTTTAAAATGGTGGAACCAACTCTGAATTTCTAATTCTCTTTATTGTGTATATATATTACCTTCAGACGGGGGAATGTATGCCCATTTCCACTGTCCATGATGGCAAAAGATGATGCTTTCTGAAAGTTTTAAAGTTATGACTGCTTAATAACATTAATGAGATGCAAAAACTTTGGATCAATTGGGTGGATATACACTTGTAACACTTCAAACATTAAATAAAAAAGTGAGTCACTTTGAAAGACAAAGGAACAAAAAACTGACATAACCTTTGTTACAAAATTCTTGTATACATTATCAGCTGTAATGATTTCCTATCAATATATTACAGAATACACGCTGCTATATTCCTATTCCCAGAGCTCAGTTTCATAACCCATATACAATTATGTACAAAATGACCCATGTTTTTTGGTATTGTAATGTATGCCTGTGAATGCACATAGGAGGGTAGGCTGAGAAAAATGAAATTTGAACACTTTTGGAATACTTGGTCTTATTGTTATTCCGATGTCAATTGAAGGTGTAAAATAATTAAGCGTAGCATATTCATCTTGGATTGATGTGGTTCATTTGAAGAGGGATTACACAATTTTAAATTGTTATTTGATATGGTAATACTTGTTATACTTTGTTCGTCACAAATAGGCAAGACTCTTCACACAGCAAATCGATATAGAATTATGCAGGTGCCCCTGCAAGCAACACTACCGCAGGAGACGCGGTGCGTAATAGGTGTGCGATGCACGCTGTGCATGCAAGAGGTGCGTGTGTAAACGGAATTACTTTCACGCACGGATAAACAAAACAACCGATAATTCTTGCCTATTAGGTTATGAACAAATAATCTCATTAAATATTTAGGCAAAATTACATTATACCCTTCGCACCGACTTTAGTAATCATGTATTTTAAGTCCGTTACAGAATAAAGCACGTTATACGTGCAAAGGGAATAATCTAGCCATGCCAATATTTATATAATATTGGATGGCTGAGGTTGATAACAGAAAATATCGCCCGAGCCTAGATCAATATCGGGCGAGTCGAAGACGAGCCTGATATTTTCTTGGCGAGGGCGATATTTTCTGTTATCAGCCGAAAACAGCATCCATTTATTATTATTATGCAAGAAAAGCTTACTTGACAAATAGTTTTAAAATGGCTTCAAAACTAATAAAAACAGAGTATTTGTTTCACTAGTTGCGTGACCGAATGCCCAATATTTTGCATATTGTGCAGTGTTGGGCGGTACCGCTAATTGCACTGTGTATGCAGCACAGCTGCATAAATTCACTATGTAGAACCATTCTATACTACGGTCCGTCATGTGTCTGAAAGTTAAGAAAACATTCAGACCAATATATGAATGGCCTTTTGATGGCAAGAGCCAAGCCACATTTATCTAAGTACAACATGAAAGGTCAGATTTATTCGCAGAATGTTCAATCAACAATAAAGTATTCCAGCAAAGCCTATCACCTCTTACAATACATCATCACTGACAAAGTGGCTCAAGCCGATTGCAATTTGTATTTCCATATGGGTCATTGTACTACTTCTGAAATAAGAACGCAGCATGCGACATAGGGCAAATACACCCGACTATACTCTTTCTCAAAACTGTACACCAGCATGGGTATTTATACATGTATTCATATACAAATAGAAATATATTACAATTCTACAAACATTATATATATTATCATCATTGGAAAATTATTATATCAATCACTTTTGTTAACCAAACTTGCCTTATACAATCATCTCAAAACTATCTTTTTCTTCACATACTATTAACACTCGGAATATAATAACACTTTATAATATAATCTGGGTCCAACCACCATCTATTCCATATTTTTGTACTTATTACCATTGTCTACATCGTTGGAATGTACATAATTTAGTAGAAACATTATGGCATGGTCAGTCCCTTATATTTTTGTTTTCTAAAAACATTTAACAATTTTATAATCATGGATTTTTATAATTTTTAACTTTCTAACTATTAAAGCTGTTTTAAACTGTATTGCCATATGATTACTTGATTGTTTGCAGTATGATTATATGATATTGTTGCAGTATGATTATTTGACAGTGATTGCAGTATGATTATTTGACATTGCTTGCAGTATGATTATTTTACATTGTTTGCAGTATGATTATTTGACATTGTTTGCAGTATGATTATTTGACATTGTTTGCAGTATGATTATTTGACATTGTTTGCAGTATGATTATTTGAATTGTTTGCAGTATGATTATTTGATATTGCTTGCAGTATTACTTGAAATTGATTGCAGTATTATTTGATAGCTTGCAGTATGGTTATTTGATTTGCAGTATAATTTTTTAATGATTTACAGTATGATTATTTGATGACTTAAGTACAGTATGATTATTTGATAGTTTACAGTAAATTATTTTATGATTTACAGTATTATTTTATATTGTTTGCAGTGTTATTTGATGTTTGCAGTACGGTTATTTAATACTTGTTTGCAGTATGATTATTCAATACGTGCTTGCAGTATGATTATTTGATACTATTTGCAGTATGATTATTCGATACTTGTTTGCAGTATGATTATTCGATACTGTTTGCAGTATGATTATTCGATACTGTTTGCAGTATGATTATTCGATACTGTTTGCAGTATGATTATTCGATACTGTTTGCAGTATGATTATTCGATACTGTTTGCAGTATGATTATTCGATACTGTTTGCAGTATGATTAAAAAAAAAAAAAAAAAAAAAAAAAAAAAAAAAAAAAAAAAAAAAAAAAAAAAAAAAAAAAAAAAAAAAAAAAAAAAAAAAAAAAAAAAAAAAAAAAAAAAAAAAAAATTCGATACTGTTTGCAGTATGATTATTCGATACTGTTTGCAGTATGATTATTCGATACTGTTTGCAGTATGATTATTCGATACTGTTTGCAGTATGATTATTCGATACTGTTTGCAGTATGATTACTCGATACTGTTTGCAGTATGGTTATTTGATACTGTTTGCAGTATGATTATTTGATAATATTTACTGTATTGTTATCCAGAAATCCCAGCTGCAACATTATATGTCAATTCCAGTGTTTTCGCAATTTCTTAATTTGGTTACACTATGCATGTCTCGAAATATATATACATACTTTGACAAATCTGAATCAACAGTGTGAAACCAGTGATGAAAACTGTAGTTTTGTCACCAAAACATTGTATGTTTCCACTGGTATGTACACACAGATTGTCTCCAGTTTCAACCAGCACATTTGACAACATGCTTTTTTTTACCAAAAAATTGTGGTATGCTTAAGGACTCAATAAAATTAAGCTCTTATTGCTTTAAAGTAAGATAAAAAATCATAAGCAAATAAATAGTCAGCACAGTGAATATAGCAAAGCTTCAGCAAATGTGCATCCAAAAACGTTTACCTCTGGCACCACTCCTCTTTAGACGACGTTCAACAACATAAAAGCATTCTTTAAAGATTTTGAGTTCTTCAGCAAGAAATGGTCTTATAATTCAAGTACAAGGGTTGAAATTCACAACCATTTTCATATCAAGCCAAATTTCAAATCAGACACCGCAAGGCTAGGTATTTAGACCCCGAAGAAAAAGGATATGTAGAGTCGTCTCACCCCCTGTATCGTATCTTGACATGGCCTGAAACCATAACGGCTGGTGATATATTCAAGACATGATTGTTTATTTTAAACACCGTGAAAATGTAAGCAATTTCATTGCTGATGCGGGTTTCAATTCGTTTAATTGAACCCTGTATACGCGCTGCGTATGAAGGATTTTTTCGGTTGAAGCGCCCGCGGCATACGCGTTTTGCTACTTTCGCGCGCGCCTGACAACAGTTGCTTTCGTTGCGTAATGATCGTTGGCGTTCAGCGGGTTGGTTCGATTGTTTTCACTGGGTGATGGCAGTCCTTTCTTGTGTATTTAAGCCGTAATTATCGCGAAATTGGTTAAGATGACCTTAAATGGAATGAGCTTTTAAGAATGAGAATAAAGGTATGATTTTGGGAACGTACTCTCTCTTTACGACGAATTTGAACCGTCGACACCATTATTGTTTTTTTTCGTGGAAGAACTCGGCCCCGGCCCCTCGTTCTTCCACTTAAAATTGGTAAATCCCCCCGCCTTGGGTTCAATTCGTCGTAAAGAGAGTACCGTTCCCCAAAATCATACCTTAATTCATAAATAGATACAAGAAAGCTGCAACTGAATACAGAGATTCTGCTGTTATTATCATGAACTGTTTGCAAAGTTCTTTTTGTAATATTTGTGAAAGGCAAGAAATTGTATTTCTTTAATCAAGCAAACTCGTCGTGTTTGTTTTAGGATCTTTTTTATTTTTTTTATTTTACCTGATTATCATTAATCATCATCATTTAAGCATTGGGAAATATGAATCTTTATTTTAAATCGGTTACTGTACATTGTTCTTCAAATTTTCAGATGAAGGTCCGTTTATACCTCCTTGCACTGTGCTGCGTTGCCGATAAATGTGTGCCAACTTTTTCTGTCGATGTAGTAAAGTATGACTAAACCTTAACTGCTTATCAATAATGTGATACCACACTCAACATGCAGGATTTTTTTTAATAACTTAAATATTTACATACGTGCAAAAATGATATTTTTGTGGAATCTATACAGTAATATGCATGGAAAAGATGGTGGTAGGAGAAAAGGCCAACCGTTATTTTACAAAATTTAGCAGCAGGTATTCTAACACCCATTTCAAAATCAAATATACAAATATCTTTCTTTGTAACATATATATAAAAACATTTTTTATAGTTTCAATTTTCCCGGGTCAAGATTATAATAATTACACTATATCAAATCCACCAAAAGTATTCTCATCAGTGGAAGACCTTACATTTAAAGGCTACAATATTTAAAACAAGCTGAATTTATAGTTTTTTCACAAAATAATATGCAAGTTTTGTTTTATTTATTTTCCGTTGCTAACTTCTATTTGACTGTTAAGAAGATTTTGTATGTATCCCCCCCCCCCCCCTCCCGCAATACAACAATGATGCAGGCTAAATATGTCACCAATAGAACCTTTCCTATTTGGAATTACAAATCTTGCACTAGTAATGAAAACAAACTATGCACATCAACTATTCATCTCAGTTTTGGATTCGTCTGCATCTAGTGCATATCCATTGAGTTTGGGTATTGAGAAAACCCCCTCTTTGGTCACATTGGCGGGTTTGACGGTATACACGAGCAAACACGCATCCATCGTTAGCTTCCATGTGAGTGGATCACGCAACTTGTACACTTTCCTCCTCGTCTGAATAACAATTGTCCTGTCATCCTCAAAGCAACGTGACTCCCGCCGCAGGTAATGGACTCTACATTCTTCTCATTCTTTTTCTTGGTGTAGTATAATTGTCCTTTGTTAGTAAGCTCAAAGTATCGCTTATTCCATTGTGATGCCAGGGGGGATTTGTTGGAAGCAAGTTTTTCCAGCCATCCTTCCTTTGTTGGGTTGGTTCCAATGATTCTCCTTTGCGTCTGTCTCTCCTGGAGGTCAAACAAAGCAAAAACATCAAATACATTTAAAAAAATATTTTGTCAATACTGAAGCAACACTACCAACATCTTTTAGATTCCTTAAAGGGTTCGTATTTATGAGTGACAAGTTTTAAGCTTAAAGGGTAAACCTGCGTGTGTTTGTGTGTGTGTGTGCATGTGTTTGTTTCAATATGCACTTGATTGATTGTAAAACACCTACCAAGAACCATTCCAAGGTTTATTGGACAAACAAGTAAAAATACATCGGTCCTTGGACCGCTTGTGTCGCCTGCTGTCGCGGTTTGTGAATGATAGGTCTCACATGACCTTTGACCTTGATATGTGACCTTTGACCTCATAAACAAATGGGGGTTTGCATTTCAACTCCATAAACCAAATTTGGTTCCAACTGAACTTCAACTTTTCAAATGAGGTCAATTTTACATTTTCAGCCTATTTTATAACTTGACCTCACATGACCTTTGACTTTGATATGTGACCTTTGACCTCATCAACAAATGAGGGATCCCATGTTGCATCTTTGACTCAAGTTTGGTTCCAATTGAATTTCAACTTTTCAAATGAGGTCAATTTTACATTTTCAGCCTATTTTACAACTTGACCTCACATGACCTTTGACCTGGGTATGTGACCTTTGACCTCATCAACAAATGGGGGATGCCATGTTATACCTGTGATCCAAGTTTGGTTTAAATCCATCAAAGTATGTGGATATTACAGGCAAATGTTTTAAAACCCTTTTTCACAACAACAGACATCAACCACAGACACCAACAACATACATCAACAACAGATATCAACAACATTGGACAAAGTTATCCCTATTGCCTTAAGGCAGGCGACACATTAAGGCAGGCGACACAAATGAACCCCAAATCTAAGTTTTTAAACTTTCCAGCTGCCCTCAATCTCCCCCATGGAGAGCATCTTCGGGCATCTATCATCTGATTGTACTATATCATTGTTTTATTACAAAGAGATGGCATTTTGGCATATTCACATCAGGGTGTAATTTAAGGGCCGCATATGGTCAAAACAAAAATTAGATTATTACTTTAAATTAAAAGAGAATGTTTTGCTCTTTCAAAATGTTTTTATCCCATTCAAATCGATAGTTGTTCAAAGTTATCGTCGATTGCATTGATAATTGACGCAATGACGAATGCAAACAAACAAACAAACAGATTTTTTTTATTTTTGTCTTTGTTTTTTATTGTTTTTCCCCGGTGATTTTTTTTAACATGGAAAATGTACACCTTGAATCAATTAGTGCTACAGATACGTTTAAAATTCATTTCCATTTTTAGATCCATAAAAGAACATTAAATAATGCAAAATCTAATTTGCATAATAGCAAATTAAGTGGTTTTTTTTTTAAACAAGCTCAAATGCTTATTTTTTTAACCTTAAATGGATAGATCTAAAAAAGTCCTCATCAAAAATAATGAAATTCGGACAGGAGGTTTATCTTATTATTTAAATCAATCCTATGATTGATATTTTTGATACACACCCCAACACAACACTTTTTTTATCACCAAAAATTTATCAAAAGTTTGCGCTGTTCTCATGATCCCCGACAAAGTCATTTTTCAAAAATACAAGCATAATGTCAAAAGCCATCAGGGATTGCGGATAACTAGTGTTATAACTCCCTAGGAAGTCAGAAGTTGAAATAGGAAGTCATATGCCTAGATAACCATTTTATATTGAATTCTTTTTATTTTTAAAAAGTGTTTCAGTGTGTGTTTCCACTCATTGCATATTAAGACCTCATCTTTGTTTAATAAACTCTTTTTGTGAATCCACATTTTATAAGCTTTAGAAAATATATGGTTGTTTGTACTTATTTTGCCATCTTTGTGGTGTTATGCATCTGTTATAGTTAGGTTTCTGACATTAAGAGTTTTAGCTATGCGGGCCCTTAATACATTGGTAAGCATTCGAACTATTGCAAAAACTTTTTTGAAAAATTGGGGGGTGGGTATTTTGCTGTGAAATGTCCTTATGACTCTTGAAAGACTGATAAGATATCCATACCTCAAGAAATCTTGTCCACTCCTTGCCTGGTCCCGTCTTGGGAATCACTGAAGGCGCTTCTCAAAGTAAGCTACATGGGTATGCTTGAAATCTGGCTCAGGGCTGCTGGTCACCGAGTGAGAGTCACTAATATCAATTTCCTGCTGCTCTGGGAGTCGGATGAAGAAGTTGCATCGACCGAAGGCATGGCATCTTGTTTCTGTGTCTTCTTCTCACTTGGACTTCTCGTCGTTTTATGTATGAAGATGATTTGTTTTATTAAAAGGATTTGTACGCATACTTTTCCTGAGTTTTTTAAGACAAATGTAAAATTTATTGGCAATTGCATTACAAATGCTGATTTGATTGTTTCTTTCTATAAAATATACAAAATGAATTTTCAAATGATCATTGGGCATTTTCCTCCCTTTTATATCAATGCCAAGTAAATCACTCTAGTTACTCCAGTGGTGGAAACACATGGAAATCTCATGCAACAGAGCAGTGGCGTAACGGCCACCCGCTCTGAGGGGGCAAATTTCGTTTTGGGGATTTTCCCCCTCTCGGGGGGGGGGGGTCAAAAGGCCAATTTTTCCCAGTCGAGGGTAAAAACGGCTGATTTGGCATGATTTGTGCAATTTTTCCCGGCCAAAGTCGTCAGGGGGGGGCAACCTGCCCCCCCCCCCCGCCGTTTAACGCCACGCAACAGAGGATGATGACGTGCATTTTTTTAAGAAAGCTTTTGGCGTTTGAGTGAGTGTTTTGAGAGGAGGTGACGTACAAAGAACACTTGGAAGAAGCAAGTGGAGAGAAGTAGGAGGGTTGGGTTGATAGATTTGATTGAAGTGGTGAAATTGAAGGAGGGAGTAAGGGGGTTGCTGCAAGTTTGAGGTGAATCGGCCACCCCGTTCACAAGGACAAACCTGTATTTTAAAACTTTGGCTTTACTACTACTACTACTAATTTGGAGACTCTGGAGTAATCTCAAAAGGAGTCTAAGTTGTAAACTGAAGTTTAAACCTGAGTTAGTCCTTCAGAATGGACCTTTTTTCCTTTCAACATCTGCTGAAAATGTGCTGTAATAGGTTAAAAATTTCTCATGGATGATGTTCAAACCCATGCAAGAGGATTTCTTCACAGTACATCACACTTTTACAGAGTATGCTGACAGAAAAAGGTCCACTCACAAAGGACTAACCCTGGTTTATACCCAGATTTAAAGTTGGACTCCATTTGAGAATACATTTACAGTGAGTCCATTTACAATGCCAGCCTCTTAGAATTTATAACACTGGTAATGCAAAGCCCCTACTATCATCCTCAACAAGAAACAATCAAACTGCACATGAAAAATTACTATTCAGTGAATAGACTTTAATAGGTACGTTTTCCTGGGGTCTGTTCGCGAAACTCAGTCGTAAATCTATGTGCATACTATGTCACGCCTGAGTGGACCAATTTGTCCAAAGCAATGTGTAACTGGTATGAAAAGGTCTATTATGTAGGACATACGCATGAGTTAGTATACATGTAGGGTTACGCGTGTGTTTGGCGAACGGGCCCATGGTCTTCACAGATCTTCTCTGCATGTCTCTTTTATTCAAATTACTTTATTTGTATCATGTGCAGTCAATTGAATTAGGAGGGAACAGGAAGAAATGAGGCTTTACAAGATGTGTCATAAAGACCGACCACACACTTTATTCTCATTCTTATTCATATTGATAAAAAACTGACCTCATCCATAATTTTAAGTTATATTTCAAAATAAGTAGATTAGGATTCAGTAATATAAAAAATGTGCTGCATTTGATATTTCTTAAATATAAACAAATCAGTATTTTTCTGGTCTTGGAAGAAGGCATTACTGGAAGTGTAACACATAACACTTTTCCCCAGCCATATAGGCATTGTAGTCACATACACTTAATTGACTATTTACCTGACAAGATGCGTCTGGCCAGCAGCCATGAGTGTGATATCTGCTTCCCTCTTGAATGCCTTGACAAACTCACTGATGGCAGTAAAGATTTCCTCAGATTCAGAATGTATAGGCTCACCAAACCTCACCTGTAATAGTAAATTGTTTGCAGGTTAATTATTTTCCCCTATGAAAAGAATTGAAGGATTATGAACAAAGGTGATGCCAGAGAGGGCAAGTAGGATGGGAAAATATGCCAAGACCCTATTTTCCCCTAGAAAACTGAGGTGTTATGAACAGAGGTGACTTCAGATGGATATGGGGAAGGGAGAATATGCCTATAGACTCTATTTTCCCCTATGAAAAGAATCAAAGAATTATAAACAAAGATGATTCCAGATGGGAAAAGGGGATGATCTAGAATGTTTTTTGACCTTACCTTATTTTCCCCTGAGTTAAAGGGTTATGAATAAAGTTGATGTCAGATGGAACAAAGGAATGGGGAAATATGCCTTTGGACCCTTACTTTGCCTTTCCCACTCTGCTCTGTCTGGAAAATCCTAAAACTTGCCTGACATGACAGGGAGCCTAAATATATGGGAAACCCTAATTTGTTAGGCAGTGGCATAACTAGACCTTTGCAAATGGGGGGGGGGGAGAGAAGGGTGCCGTCATAGACACTATACAATGGCCAGTTAATGGCAGTGGGAAAGGGTTCTGAGTAGGGGGGTCATCATTGGTTACGTCTATGTTTTTAGGAAAAAATCTGAACTTTTGTATAAATTTCATAATTTTTTAATCGTTTGGCTCCCACACAAATCATTTCTTGTAAACAATTTTGTAAAGTAATCAAAATCATAGAGTCAGAGTAACCCAAACAAAGATTCAAAATGATTGTAGTCACTAACTTGGTGTAATAAAAGACATGGGCTGGTATTCTGAAAGGGAGTCAAACTTTAGACCTGATTTTTGGACCTTTTCCTTTCAGGACACTGAAAAGGTTAAATGGAATGAGTGAGAAATTCCTCTTGGAGGGGCTGTTCCATGAGGAATTTCCGGCCCAGCCATGAAAGATTTTCTCATCTGTTAGAGCACAATTTTAGAGCATCTTGGAAGGAAAAAAGGCCCACTCATGTAGGACTAACACTGGTTTCAACCTGGGTCTAAAGTTAGGCTCCCTTTCAGAATACCAGCCATGATGTTTATTGTTAACATAGTCTCCCTACACAATTATGCAAGACACATGATCGCCAATAGTAAATCACCAGATAGTGTTGGGCTATTTGATAACCCAGCTGATCCACTTCTAGAATTTTTAAAAGGAATCGGAATTCTGCATAAAACACTCACCAGCATTTTGTCATATAGGTCTTTGACTTTTTCACTTTTTTCACTCAGTTCTGTCAGCTTACCATCGTATTGCTCCACAAAAGCCTACAATAAATCAAATAGGATAAACAGTATGAGTGCAGACCATTTATGATAAGTTAAAGGTGCAACAAGAGATTTCAAATAACAGATCTCCCTAAAAATATGAAAATTCTGATTTTGGCACTGGTGTTAAGCTCTCTATAAAAAAATATCCCCATCTGCGAGGATTAAGCTGAGAACTGTTTCTTTGGTACAAAAAATGTAAAATTTCTAATTTCCTATAGGAGCAAATACAAAATTCAGACAGCCTATGTTTTCTATTGAAATATAAGCATATACAAATCAATTGTTACTTTCATTTTAGGTTACTTCTGTAACCAAATAAAAGATAGGGAATCTATTGGGTGTCTAATCCATATGAAATCACTACATATCACAGAAAATGGGGATGACTTGAAATCTCTCGTTGCACCTTTAAATATTGGAAAAACATGATTATACGCTATTCATAAATCAAATATAGGAAAAACATTACGATTACAGACTATTAATTACAAATGATATTGGAATGAATTCAATATTGAATGTAAAACACTATGAATGGATTTAATATGATCCACTGAACAGGATCAACCATTGAAAAGGAGAAAGAGCTTTTATCCAAGTTCCCCCTTCACTATAGATGGATCCACAGACAAGTTCTGATGAAGCTTAACGTATCATTAGCAAGCCTGTAAGCTACAGCTGTGTAAGATTTGGAACACTTTTAAAACTTCTAAAACTTAACATCTGGTTTTAGCAAATGATTTTGACATCTTTAAGATCTTCTTCTTAGCATATCCACAAGTAATTGGTAATGGTTTGTGGTGGTGTCAGGATTTATTCAACTGAGTGTGCTGATCTGGGGCCGCATGTATCCATGATACGGACATTCCTAACATGGCCCCTTTTTAAGATGCTAGGCCAGGATAACATACCTCAACTTCTTCACAGAAAGAAAAGAACATCCCTTTCAGGTGGGTTTTCAGCCTTCATCAAAATCTCGGAATTCCTACGGATCTTGGAAAGATCTTTCTTCATCACTGTAAGTTAACACACAAGACAATTGTATTTAAATATCAATGATATATAAGAATGTCCAATTGAATTAATTAAAATCAATATTTTTTTGGGGATATTAGATGAGAACTTTAACAAGGTATAATGAATCAGGTCAAAGGTACAGCCTGTCAACATACTGAAAAAAATAATTATTAGGCCAAAAAAGAAAAGGGTTCATCTCAGCTTTGTGTAGTTCAAAACCCAAAGCACTATGCGTTGTTTTAGTTTAAAAAGCTAAGCGCTACGTGGAAATGTTTAATTGCATTTTTAGAAGACCTTTTTTTCGGCTGCTTCAAGGCCAAGTTCCCCTTTGATCTTTCTTGTAAGTTTAAAAAATGCTCAAAATTTCTTGAAAACCTTAAAAAAGAGAAAAATACAGTAAAATGTGATTTTTACACCTATATGAGTGGGAAGCTGAGACAACATTTTTTTCTAAGCCTCATAATTTTTAAAAAAAAATTACAATTTTAAAAGATAATTTTGCTTCTAAGTTCTAGAAAGACTAAAAATAGTGTCTCAAAGCTTGCAAGGGATTAGAAATCCAATACAGAATACATTTTAATTTAATTTTGAATTTCTTTCAAATCGTTAAACCTAGTTTTGTTTAAAGATAATGATTTTTTTTTTAAGTTTTGTAATGTAAATTTTACTCCTTCAATTCTTCAAAAGAATGACTTTAAAGCAAAAATTTCATATTTTTGTTGCAAAAATTGCAATAAAAAATAAAACATCAATTTTTCTGAGACAACGTGTGTCGTAAAACAAATGTGTGACAGTTTGGAGACATACTTTCTTTTAGCTAAATTTGACATTTCTGTCAAGAAATTGGTAGTTAAATACTATGCTATTCCTGTATATAATGTTACACATTCCAACTTTAGTTTATTCAGATTTTCTCCCAAGAACATCTCATATTTGTGACATACCACATTAAAGAATAAATTCTGTTATTTTTTATAACACTTGCCATAATATCAAGCTATACATACCTTCAGATTCTGCTTGTAAGGCCTTGATAGAAACTGTGAAGGAAATGGAACAAGAATAAAATAAGTAACCTAAAATTATTACAAGCACTCACACTCACATTGATTTGATATTGACCTCACAGTCCCCCTTTTAAAAGGGAGATTCATTCATTAGGATTTTTTTTTTTGAAATTTTTGTCAGAATTTTGGGCACAAACAAACTGGTCTGGCACCTGCACCCTCTGGCCAAAGAGTGTTTAGAAAAAAGGTAAAAATGGGGGCCAGGTCTAAGTTAAAATTGAAATATAGTAAAATCTGAAATTCCTGGACCATACTTTGTGTTAGAAATTATTTTAAAGATACAAATCAGCGTGATATCAAGATAAAGTCTGTGAGTCTTACTACTGAGTAATTACAGTACTAATTTTACACCCACTAGAAGCCATAATTTCACATGGGATCAGAATTCATCATTGTCTTCACACTTCAGAACTACAGAAGCTTGAAAATCCATGGTCAACTTATGAATTATTCTTGCTGAATGGGATGCAGAGGTCTAGAAGTCCAAGGTAATGCATAATTTAAGTGACTGAGTCCCTTCGTTAATAAGAAATTTACGTTTTAATTAGGGCTATTTTGTACATAAATCAATGGCCATTTATTTGGTGTGCAACCAAAAAGTAATTAAAGGTGCTTGTTCCAATTTTGTCTATCGTGTTCTCTACTTGATATGGGAGCCTGAAACTTTTATACGCTGACCAACAATCACCGTGGGAAACAAACTTGCGGTTTTGATGCTAGATGCGATAATGCATAGTGCAATGCCCTATTCACTACTGTGCTAGTTATTGATGGTTAACCATAAAAACGGCAGTTTTTTGTCAATATCTTGGAAATGAAATGGATTTGGAAGTTGAAATTTCAGGAGGACAATGAGAAAAATACGGCCTTTCATCTGTAATCAAAATCAGGGGGGTCCCAAAGATGATTGGAACAAGCACCTTAAAAAAGTAGTTTACAGAATGCTGTTTAATCAGCTTGAAGTTTTTGACAATGTTACATTTTACTTATCTTTACTGTGAAAACACCCAGAAGGGCCGTCCTTACCTTCAGGGACTAGCGTGAGAGGAATCAGATCGTCTACAAAGTCCATCAACCCTGGCTCATGTTTGTGAATCTGCTGAACCAGAAACTTGAGAAGTGTGACGTTCTTGTCTTTGGATTTGCACTCGGAAAGCTGTAATCAGGAAATGTAAGCTTCAGTTTACTTATCAATGACTGAAATCACTTCCGATGGTTTCATAGAGAGTCTTAAGGTTATTTGAAGAAAGTAATACCTACAATCATGGAAAAAATGTTGCTACACTTTGCCTGATTTTGGGGGAGAGCAAACACCTCTCCCCGAAGGATATGTTGATCCGAGTTATGTTGTCAGCAGCCTCTCCAGGTCTCCCAACATTGATCGATGGGGGAGGATATGGAAAAAAAGGAAGACCCCCTGCTCACAATTGAACAATGACTTGCCTAGTTCTGCTTTCAGCTCTTAGCATGGGGACTGTTGCCATATATTGTATCAAGTATGGCAACTATTTTTTTTGATAATTGTAGTTTAGCCAAAACACATTTCTTGGTTTGATGCAGTAAAAGACTCATGGAGTTAAAATATGAGGGAACAATTCATGTATTACTGTTAAGTTATGTCATGTGAACACTGTTACCTAGGAAATGTCATTCTTTAGCACAATTGTACCGTCATGTATAACTCCCTGTGCACTGTGAAAGTATAGGCCTACACTTGATATCTGAGGTCTCTTTAACCGGACCTCATTACATATATCAAGTGTTGACACAAAACACAAATTTAGCCCCAAAAAGATGATAAGACATCATTGGATCAAAACTGGAAACAAAAATTTAAATACTAACTCCTCAAATGTGAAGTGGATATAGGGGGCACATGTGTTTTAGATTGGGGATAATCTTGTTCAAGACACTCTTATTTCCTTTATACACTGAAAATGTGCAACATATTGCATAACTCAAAGAGCACGGTCACTGGGTAGCCAAGGGTTCGAGGTGAATTGCCACTAATGATAGAACTGATAGACCAGCAGAGCCATATGCGGGGTAAATTGCGGTCCCAGTCTTCTGTTTCTACAAGAATATCAGGGCTAGGGCTATCATCGCCTATGATTTTTCGAGGCAAACGGAAGCCTATTTTTCACTCAGTTGCACATAATTCGAGGAACCTCGCATCTTGTTCATTCTGTATTTAATACAATCTGATGGTCCTCCCCACTTACGCAACTGCCCAGTACAAATGATACACAATAGCTTGTGCTCATTGGACAACAACGTCGCCCGTACATGTCAGTAAGGAAAAGAGCATCATTGTTTGGCCATTCAAATAGCTCATATATGCCCATATGTGGAAAAGCAACCCCCGCAAAGAAATTTTCGCTATCACGAAAAAAATTCTTGAAATACATAAAAAACGGCAGTACAGTCTGAACAAGGCCGTCTGACTGAGCTGGCAAGCTAAACCATAGACACCTGTGTTGGAATGCGGATACTAACAATAGCTATGGCTATGATTTCAACTGTTAAGTATGACAATGCATTTGGTCAAAAATACTATTGCTTTACAGTAGTTTGCTGGTGATATAATTGAGATTCAGACTGCCTTGAACAAGGCTAGATTGGGGAAGGCAAATTTTCAATTAACAGGCAGCCTGCAACAGCCACCAGAAAAGGTGGAAAGCTCTGATATACTTCATCTACATGATGCATCAACCAATGGGTAAATCGACATCAAAAGTGGTTCAAACTGCCGCATCACCCAACTGTTAAGATTTGTGTAAAATGTTAAAAAACAAATGGTCTTTTTACTGTTTCAAAGAGGGGCACTAGCCAATTCGCTACAGGGTTATGTGCTTACCTTAGGTAGTGTTGTTAGCCTGAATCCTATGGCCACCCCTTTAGTGCTTCCACTATTGATGTAGTTGCCTACTGCCAACACATATTCCAGTACTGATACAAACTTGGCGCAGTGACAAAGTACATTGAGGGCATCAAACACCCTGTCTATTGTCTAGAAATGAAAGAAAAAAAAGTTAAGAGCAATTAAACATAAGGTCAAAATGTCAAAATATTTATTCTTTATGCTAATGATACTCAAAGAGGCCCCATGTCACTGGGGAAAATGCAGAAGATATCGTAAAATTAGCAAATCCGCAAACATATCCGTAAATTGCTCAAGATTTCACAAAGTTGCGAGATCTGTATTCGGCAATTTTGGGCAATTTTACACGATTTTCAAAGAGTTTGCCTTACTTTACGCTATTTCCCAGTGACGCGGGGCCTTCAAAAAAGCAGTTAATTCCCTGACCCCTGACCTGAGGATTATCTTTCAGTTAGATGTGCTTTTTGTTCAGTTATTTATCTAAACACTCAACTTATTACTCATTTTCATACAATTTCCCAACATTTTGCTAACACCAGGCCCCTGAAATTCCTATCTTTAGGTGTTGCGCCTTTCCTGAAAGGGCCTTTGGGATATTAAGGTCATCTTTTGGTTGGGCATGCTTTTGTTCAGTTATTTAGTATCTGAACACTCAACTTATTACTCATTTGCACATAGTTTCCCAACATTTTGCTAACACCAGGCCCCTGAAATTCCTATCTTTAGGTGTTGCGCCTTTCCTGAAAGGGCCTTTGGGATATTAAGGTCATCTTTTAGTTGGGCATGCTTTTGTTCAGTTATTTAGTATCTGAACACTCAACTTATTACTCATTTGCACATAGTTTCCAACATTTTGCTAACACCAGGCCCCTGAAATTCCTATCTTTAGGTGTTGCGCCTTTCCTGAAAGGGCCTTTGGGATATTAAGGTCATCTTTTAGTTGGGCATGCTTTTGTTCAGTTATTTAGTATCTGAACACTCAACTTATTACTCATTTGCACATAGTTTCCCAACATTTTGCTAACACCAGGCCCCTGAAATTCCTATCTTTAGGTGTTGCGCCTTTCCTGAAAGGGCCTTTGGGATATTAAGGCCAGATTAACTGGGCAACATGCCATATAAATCAAAAAACAGACCCGAACAGAAAACTAGCTGTAAAATTTGTGTCTTAATCGCACAAGGTTGGGAGTCAAGGGCCTTTGGCAATATTTTGTATGTGACAAAATTAAAAAACTTTAAAACTAGAACCATGTTCTTCGCCTGACGATCATTAAAACCTATACTCTAGAGTTTGCACTCAATTTTGAGGGTGACGTCACAGTGCGCGTTAGGTTTGACCCCCCCCCCCCCCATAGAAAGACATGCGCCGACTTGGCATTGCAGCATTTACACACGCGAACAAATGCGACACAATCAAAAATGCTTAGCAATGCTTGAGAGAATGCCGAAATGCATAGACGTCCCGCAAACTCAGACGAATAAAGTATAGCAGTAATTTGAGCCCATACTCCACACTCATCAATTTCAAAAATACATTTGGCACCAAACTCTCTGCTTACAGACACTATAAAGCATCTTGTGCTGGGTTTTGACATGTTGTGAGGTTATAGTGATTTGTAACTAAAAATTCTGTTTCAGGTTTCAGTTTATTTACAAAAAACTTAACAAATAAAGATGATACAGAAAAGCATTGGTGGTTGACCCGAAGAGAGCAAGCTCGTACAATGTATGGCCACCCTTAAGTTAATTAAATTAACATAAGTACAAGAAAGGGACAGTAGACACAGAAAGAGACAAAGCTACATAGTGAAAAACGAGACAAGACGAGACAAGTGAGACAGACATAATGTTGGCTATGGCATTATAATGCAATTAGGCATCAAAAACAATACGACTTAAATGCAATGAAAACAAAAGGGAGCCCATAACGCTAAACTATGAGCATGGATTATATTGTGATAAAAGAAAATGGTTGTAGTCGTTTGAAATTTTGAACGGGTATTTGCAATTACGAATTTGTGGATCAATGGTATTCATAATCATGTTTTTTTTTTTTTTTTTTTTTTTTTTTTTTTTTTGACCTTGTGTTTTGAGTGTGTTTCTTGCCAAGCTCTGAAGAAAAATTCTAAGTCTATAGAGGTCAACTGACCTAGTACGGTAAGCATGGATGGCACTAAACGTCAGAAAATAATCATCAAAAATATTGGGGATCAAACCATTTTTGAACTTAAAACATGAAGAGCGCAACTTGATATTGTGAATATCATATACATTGAGGGTATTAAAATTTTTTAAACCAAAGGGATGTATGAGCGAGGTTAATGAGAGTTAGTGCATAAGCGAATAATTTTCTTTTGTTGAGATGAATTTACGAGTAAGTTACGATTATATATCAGCCCAAGATTATTGTTGCCAATATTGGATTATGTGGTAAAACAAGAGGGAGTAAAAGCGAAAACATGTTGGGCCAGGAAGGTAGTTTCAGTTAAAAAGAATTCCAGTGTATTTGAAACAATGTGGTGAATATAAGGATTTGTTGATTTCCATGTCAGAGAATCGTCAAGCGTTACGCCAAGGCATTTTGTATAAGGGGGACCTTGATGGGCGAATTATCAATATGATTAAAATGTTATCATGATAGGATAAGCGTTGTAATGTTGTCTATTTTTAAATAACACTACGTGGTTTTGTCAATATTAAGGGAGAGTTTATTTGCTTTCAGCCAGGTAGAAATATGTTCACGTTCAGTATTTACCGTTTTATTTAAGTGAGCGAGATTATTATGTGAGGCCAGTAGATTTGTGTCATCCGCCATAAATGATAAATGCAGAATAATTACGTGAAGTCACATATCTTTTAGGTATAAAATAAAAAATAAGGGTCAAAGGATCGAGCCCTGGGGGACACCACATCTTGTGTTCAAATAGCAAGATATTGATGATAAAACAGAAAAATGTGATCATTAGCCAGGTAGCTTCTGAACCAATCGAAGGCATTCCACGAATACCGTACTGAGATCGTTTAGAGAGGAGAAGTCGTGGTCAATTGTGTCGAATGCCTTTGAAGAGTCCACAGCAAAGATGCCAAGTGTATGTTTTTGTTATCTAAAATTGTAACAATTTGTCATATGCTCCATAATGCCGTAGAAGTAGAGCGGTTGGAACGAAAACCAAACGAGAGTTCATGGCAAGTCAAAAAACGGGAAATAAAACTGTAAAGCCGCTTATGTACCAAACGTCAAGAATTTTTGAAAAGGCGGAGAGAACTGAAATGGGTCTGGAATTACAAAAATCATGCCGATCACCGTTTTTAAAATGGCGCACAACCCTAGCTATTTTAAGTTGGGTTGAGGGAACAACACCAGCCGATAAAGATAAAGTAAAAATATGAGCAAGCGGGGATGCATAATGTTGCTTCCATACAAAGTTAAAACCTGGTTTGATATCTCATGCCCGCGTGAGCAGATCAGACTTGAGAGGACATACAACGTTTGATACTCATCGCGATTCGGCGGAGAACGAAAAAGAGGCCGACAGGCGAACGCATTATTTTTCAAAATTACGGTAATCAGTATTTGAAAGGTGAATCTTGCTAGCTAATTTTGGGCCCCAATGTCAACAAAGTAGAAGTAAAATGATCTGCAATGATTTGCAGGTCTGAAGTTGAGTCGTTTTTTAAGTTAAACGTGGTCGGAGATTGGCCTATTCTGACGACCAAGGCTAGAATTCAAGAGATTCCAAGATAGTTTGGCATTGTGTTTGCAGCTTCACTAATTTTTTAGAAATATCTTTTAGAATCCCGGATGAAGATGTTAATCGATACTATAGTCATGGTACTTTGTTTTATGGACTCAGGTGGGTGACCTATATACTTCCTATAAAGTTTCTCCTTGCGAACGATAGAGTTTAACATAGCTGTTGAAATCCATGGTTTACGAGGGTGTCGAAACACACCACACCCCTAGATCTTGATTAGAGCGAAATGATTAGTGGTGAACTGAATATTATATAAATCTGAAATTTGTAATAAAAGCATCATACGCGGACTCACATGACTGAGTAATATTGTTAACAAAATTCCAATCACCAAGACATAAGTGATTGTTTGATTAAATAACCGAGCCTTTGTACGCTGGTTATGTTGGTTCTACTAATTGGAACAGCTTTGTGAATTTGAAAAATCGTGCGGTAATGCGCAGTTAGGCCGTAATAAAAAAAATCCGGAAATTTTGTTTACATAATGGTCCGTCGGTACATAAAAAAAATGTTATCAATCAAAGTTGCAGAGGTAGGGGTAATTCTTGTAGGCCTATGATCAGCGGTGAATGTCAATATTGTAGAATATGTACGAAAAATATCCAAAGGGTGGTATTGCTTGCATGCTGTAATAAATCCAAATTGAAGTCACCCGAGACATAACACTGGTATTTTTCATGGAGATTGTTTGCTAGACAATTCTCCAAAATCAGCAAGGAACACAAATTAAGGATCCGTGCGATGTGCGCGGTAATGTTCACCACAATAATATTTTTATTATTCGGGTTCAAATTTCAATAAAATAAGACTCAGGTATCATCAATAAGCGGGTTCGGCAATTAACTTAAGATCATCCCTTATACGGTAGGTGACAGAATGGTGATGTAAATAGCAGAACCGCGCTTCTTTACCATGACGTGGTGCATAACTAAAACATAGTTTTCAATATAAAGCATATTAAATTGTCATCATTTACCGGTTTCTGAAACAGAAATAATCGTTAAAAGTATGATTTAGGTCCGAATGAAAATAAGGAATAATCATCAAAATTTTGTTGCGGACTACGTGAATTTCAGTGCAGACTTGGAAATTCATCTTCCTCAGAGTAATCCAATATTTTTGTCAAATATAGATAAGAGCATTTATTAGGCAGGTTTAGTTGGTTGGTCAAATTGGCAGATTCATTAGAAGAAGTACGGAACATATCTTCAAAGTTAAAACGGTAAAATTTCAAATTAAGCATACGATTAAAATCAACTGTCTTGTCAAAACAGAATAAGGCAAACTAAAATTCATCGTCATCAACCTAAATGATTAAAAGGAAAATATATCACCGGTGACATTGAAAGCAATACAATTACGTTCACATCAGTATATACATCGAGTGTGATAAAAGCAATTACATATTTTACAACGAACCCCAAGATTGATGGACTAAAAATATGTTTATTACAAGTCTTAAATGTATTAGCCATATTTTACTAACCTACCACATTAAAAACACACACACAGCTCTTAAGGACAAGGGAAAAAGTCTAAAATAGAAAAGGCCAAACACACAAAAAAATCGGGCTCAATGCACAAGTAGGTGGGACCCGGGCGCAACCACACACATAATAATTTCACTTGGGAAACGAGCCAAAATCAGTATGCCTGGAATTATTTGATCACAAATGTATGATAACAAGAGGCCGAAAAAGAGCTTTCGATGAAAAAAAATATATATAGACCTCTGATTGAAGTTTGGATAATTCAGTAGGCCAAACAGAATAAATAGTCAGTTTTGGAGGAAAAAAAGTTAAAATTTCGGAATTGTAACTGATTGAGATATGAAAAATATAATGAGAGCAAAGCCAAATATGAAAGTTTGGGGGCACATTACAATTCAGCCACAGGATAAACCCAAGGCCCAAAAGATAATATTCATTTTGGAGGAAAAAGGTAAAATGATCGATAATTGTAAACTTATTGAGAATATGAAAATATTAATGATAGCCAAGCCAATGTATTTAAAGTTTGGGGAATTGGCAATCAGCAAACGGATAAACAAAGCACAAAATTTGAATGAATTTCTGGTACACCTTATGTTGAAAATTTGTCATTTTGTGATTTTAGCTTGTAATTTGGTGTGACTAGTGTTATAATTCCTCTGTGAGAGTTTTAAATGTGAAAGGAACATGCCTCAAATCTACTTTTTTCCACAGACTACTATGCATATTTGAGGTTAGTGTGTGTAACCCCAGGGAGGCAAGTTTCCCAGTAATTGCACAAAAATATCCTGATCAAGGCAAAAGTCCTGATTGAGATTAAGCAAGAAATCAATCTTTTCATTCTGGCTTTTTTCATTTTTTGGAGGCAGCACTATGCCCACAACCCCCAACGGATAACCTCTGCTTTCAGACAAAGTTAGAGGGTGGCATTGAGTCAACCCCACAATTGACCAGTTTTGGAAATTTTGATCAATATGGTAATGTGATTCCCACAAAATTCTAATTCTATAAATAAAACACATAAAACTCTGACAGTTACTTATTCGGTGCACTAAGTGGTTTATACTTAGGTAATTTTAAGCATAACAGAAATATGTTATGGTTCTATAAACTTTTGGACCTTTTTATCCCTCAGTATACTGACATGTGTGTTGTATAGTACAATATAGACATATGCAATGTATCATGGGATTGGTTCAAAAACACCCTCTGAAAAGGGTGGTGGGTGGGGGGGTAGGTGTAGGGAAGCGGAAAAAAAGGAGGGTGGGGGTGAGGGGTGGCGGTGTTTTATTTTCACTGGGCAAGCTGAAATACTCACTGGTGCAAGATCATTATATGCCACAGGGAAGTCATGGATGATCATGAGAGATCTAGTCTTGTCTTCAGGTTTGGTATCTCACATAGCTGCATCATGAACTGATCCGTACTCTCCAACTCATGCGGTGTGTCTTTAAACTGTTTGTACGTCTCAATGTCTTCTGCTGTCGGATGATACCTGGTGAGGATGAGAGAGAACAAAATATTATATAAAATTTTGACAAGATCTTGGGGGGGGGGAGGAACTCATTTAGATGTGAATATTGTGCCAGCAAAAATGGAAGAGGAGGAGGAGGAGGTATTAGTATTTAACAACACATCAACACAATCGTGTCATTTTAGTATCACAAAGATACTTTATTTCAATTCACTTTATTATCATATACATGTTAGGGAAGAAAGCCCGGTTTTAGAAGCAGGAGGAAACCGGAGTACCTGGAGAAAACCTGCGAGATCGAGTATGGAATGGAAACCAAATGCGCATGAAATGGCAGGCCCGTTCGAGGGTCGAACGCGGGACCACAGTGGTACGAAGCGAGGGAAGACCCACTGTGCTAACCAACCCCCCCCCCCCCCCCCCCCCGCACCAAAAAATGGAAGAACCAAGGAAAAAACTTAAAAACTTGCCATAAAAATGATAAGACTCATTGGGTCTATTTACGAACACTGAAATTTGGATCAAAAGGAATTTTCCACAAATTCTTCTAGATGATTTGTGCCTCTTTAAAATACTGTTATGATCTCATTTAAAGTGTTCCCACAACTTAAACCTCTTGATTAGTCATATATCAGCTGGGTTTGGTATGCTCACTCTCCATATTATATTTTGGTCGTCAGGTTTTTCTTATTTTGAGATAGCTGAACTCTTTGTGGTTACACAAGAAGTTTAAAAGGAGAACTTGTAGCTCATGAGTTCACCCTTGTAATGTATGTTTGTAGCCATCTTGGATTGTTTGAGAATGGAGTGGAGGTTGGTATACTTCTTGTCACAGTGGTCGGTAAATGTCAATCATCTTGTATCATCACTAAAAGTGCGGTTACTGCTTGATGCAGTGCAACTTTACATGTCATGGTTCCACGCCAGTGACTCAAACTGCAACACAGTTATAAAAGTACTATGTGATAACGGCAGTGACTCAAACTGCCACACAGTTATAAAAGTACTATGTGATAAAATTTAAAGGTGCAACGAGGGATTTCACATATCAGGTGTCCCTAAAAATCAAAAGTACTGATTTTTACTTTGATGTAAAGTTTCCCATCAAAAATACCCCATCGGAAAGGATTAAGCTGAGAAATGTTTCTTTGGTACAAAAATTGTGAAATTTCTAGTTTCGTATAGGAGCAAATATGAAATTCAGCCTATGTTTTGTATTGAAATATAAACAAATCAAAATCGCCTTTTTTTCTCTTTTTAAGACATATCTGTAGCCAAATATTAGGTAAGAAATCTACTGAGTGTCTAATCTATATGAAATTATACTATTATGACACAATATTTGGGTGCCTCAAAATCTCTCGTTGCACCTTTAATGTTACCAAAAAATCCTGGGGTACACCAACCCCTCCCATGCATGACAAATATGGCAGCTCATTACAACTCCCCATTTTACTTCCTTGGGTAACACTTTTAAGGTTGGTATTCTGAAAGGAAGTCTAACTTTAGACCCAGGTTTAAACCAGGGTTAGTCCTACATCAGTGGACCTTTTTCAGAGATGTAACAGAGGGGTAGTCCCATTTCCTGAAAATCCAAAATTTGAACCGACAGGAAGGTCAAATTTTAGCGTATCATCTGGTGAAGCTCCGGGGAACATATTTTCTTATGCGATCTTTGGGTACAGGACCCTTCTCTAAAATAAATTGGTACTTAAAACTTGGATTTTTGATGCAGTTTACCTTTATCATTAACACTTTGATCTCAAAAATTAAAAAAAAAAATTGAAATTAAAAAAAATATTCTTTTTTTTACATTTCCGGATTTTTTTTTATTAATGGCCTAAAATCCAGAAATCCAGAAATTTCCGAGAAAGTTACATCTCTGCTTTTTCCTTCCAACATACTCTAAAAACATGCTGTAATGGGTGAGAAAAGGAATTTTCTCACCTGTTACATTTAACTTACACAATATCTTGAAAGGAAAAAAGGTCCACTCATGTAGGACTAACCATAGTTTAAACCCAGGTCTAAAGTTAGACTCCCTTTCAGAATACCAGCCTTAACTAAAATAATCTATCAGTCATTGTCAGTGTCATCAATTAAGGGACAGTGTCATCAATTTGGATTGTGGGAAGGGTCAATATTTATCTTTGGTTTTACTCATCAAGGTCTTAATCTGCATCTGGAAGAAGTCGTCTTCATCGTGTGAATTTTCCTTACCTTCTTAGCACATTTATGTGTTCTGTGGTCAGTCCGCCATCTTGCTCGCTAAGAATTGTTAACCTATACTTGAGTTCTTCGGGGTCCATCTTGAAACCAACCAAGAAGATGGCAAGATTTTGAGCTACTTTGGGATCCAAGAAACTCTTCAGTTTCTTCTTGTTGGTCTCTGGAATGGAGAAAATAACATTTCGAGATGATTATGAGTCAGGTTAATCAATATTAAATGTTCAGGTTAAACACAAATTATGAGCATTGATTGTGGCATTGATTATGTTTTGGATAAAAGTTTATCTAAACTGCTTTATATTATTTAGCTTATTTTCGTGAAATTCTAATAATTTAATTCAACATATTTTTTAATCAATATGATTATCTAACATTCTTATTTTTGATAGTTGTTGCAAAAAGTATGTACACCTTGGGATTTGTTCCCTTTAGTTTCCAGGGTGAGTAACGTATGGTCCGTGGGCTGCATGGCCTGCCAGGCATTTTTCTGCAGTCTATGAGATCACTCAAGACATGGAATTACTCGATATAAACAAGGAGGTATCTCCTTGATATAAATCAGTAAAATCTATTTAGAAAGCTGGTGCCAATTTTTAATCCAATTTTGAGCCCCAGTGAAATTCATATTGCCACCTTATACCCTCACCAACTTTGTTTTCGGATTTCCAACATACAATAGGTTTTCACTTGATTTAGAAGAGTGAGAATTCAAAATTCTCTACTGCATTCAAATGCTGTATGATGTCTTCAAGAGCTATTCCATGTGATATCCATACTCCCTCATTAAAGAGTTTACTTTAAATTTCCCAGGTATTTGCAAGGTTTCAGAGGAACAGCCATTAGTGTAGCTTTGTTAAGTTCTTTGTGTTAACTACTGAATGACAAAAGTAAACTGACAAAGTAATTGGATAGAGTGAGTGAATGAGTGAAACATGCAACGAATCAGTCAATAGACTAAGTATGGTGAGTGAGGAAAAGTAAACTGTCAATTGTGAGTAAGATGAAAGTGACTGTGAGTAGTTTAGTGGGCATGAATTAGAGTAATCAAGATAAGAATGAAGTGACAACATTACTGATTTTTGAATGACTTTGGTTATTGAAATGATTTCATAGAGTTAAACAGTGAATAGTTATTGTCATAAATCATGATAATTTTGTGGATGCACATTGAAATTATGAATGCGATAGGAGAAATGTTTTAAACAAGGACTTAAATGCTGGACTTAGATTTCCCGAGGAGGGCTCCCTCATTTTCAAACAAATTTTTTGTTGCCATTCATCATAGCTTGTCCAGGATTATACTAATCCGTGTGCACTACTAAGCTCAATCAAATTATTTCAAACAGAAGATCAAAACTTTGTTATAATTGTTGAGTATCCGGATTTCTCCTGTATACACATATCCTCTGACACTCTATACTTTGGCATAAATGTTTACTGCATGAAAATGGAAATCTGATTCATCTCTATCTTTGGAATTCAACATTTTGGTGATTATCTTCAGTTCCTAGATGACTATTGTTATTATTACCTACCCAAAATACCTATTTTGAACTCTCTGAGTCAGCCTTTACTAACAGGACTTAATTTGATAAATTTTACCCTGTTATTATATACTAGAATCTCCTAAAAAATACTGGTTGTCCAAACTTTCAAAATGTGTTTAATTTTTAAACACTTAAGACCATTCTACATCATTCTTGTAAATTTTTACACATGGAGTTGTTTGGGGTGAAAGGATTAAATTTAAACATCATGTTGACATTGTTTCAATAAAGTCAACATATATGACTTTGCCAAATGTCACAAACAAAAACTTAGCGTATGCTTAAAAACTAAGCAAAATTAGTAAAAATGTTTATAAAGATGCCACTAAATCCTGAGAAAGCCAAAAGGCACATCGATACATCTAGCAGGCCTTTGGTTGTATTGGCTTCAAACCGGGTAGATCATAAACAATGTTCACATTTTGATCCTTTCGAAAACTTGCAAATGATACAAATGTGATTTTCCTTTAGGGATATCTTCTCGAGACTTGCACGGACCTTTCACAAATCCATCGTAAATTTCTGAGGCAACACGGGTTACTTCAGCTAAATTGTCTAACACTCTTAACCCTTTCAAGCCTGGTAGATCTGTATAGCTGCAACACACATAAATCTATGGCTTTTCAGATGCCTCTTGAATGTCTGCAGGTATTTTTGGGGAAGCCATCTCAAAGACCACGACCTAAGACTAGGCTTGTTGGTAACTCATTTGAAATGCATTTTCATTGCTGATTCTAAATATAGTCGTAAAATGCACAATTTTGAAATTTGTGAAAAAATTGAAAAAATCTGATCGCTGATCGACTATAGCAAAAGGATTAACAAAATCTCTCCATAACCATAGCACCACATCGTACCATTATGCACAGACAGAATGTGTAGATTCAATGTGTTTTGCTACCACAGCTGACAGGAAGGCATCTAATCTCACAGGACTGAGTGTGAACTCCTCGCCTTTTCTGGTCGTCATGTGTGCGACAACCATCCATTGGTATTGGATGATTGTGTGAGAATGGGATATTCCATGTGAAGTGTCTGCACAACCCCGTATAACATTAGGTACTTTCCTTCCATAGAGGGAGTGGGTGGATTTAAATTGGATCGCCCAATGGGAATCCACACCCCTTTGGAAGGTTCTAATTAAGCCTTGCACAAGGCTATGATTCCACATCATGGAACAGCCCATTGATAACTTGAAGCACACACCCCCTCTGTGAACGATAATAGGTTTAGTTTTTTCACTGCACTGGGGGTTAAGGGTTTCATTGAAACAGCCCAATTGTGGAAAAGGTGTAAACAATCACACCTAGTTGGTTAATTTTGGTGTTAATTTTCTTTTACTTTGAATGTTTTGTTAGGATGTTTTTTCTTTCAATGAAGTTATAACTGTTTACCTTCAATAATGATGCGAATGAACATAGATGGAATATATGAGCAGATAATTATTGTGGTGTGTTGTCGTAATCTTACCCATTTTGAAAGACTTCTTGTTGTCGGCTACATAAATACAAACATGCATAGAGTGTTAGAACACTTTTCAAATTTGACGATAAAAACAATTGGTAACTGAAACATAACACACCTAAGAAATTGTCTTCAGATGTAACATGGAAAATATTTTCTTTACTTAACAAATAGTCTCAGTACAGCTTCATCAAAGCAGTTCAACAAGGAAATTCTAATCATGGTCTAATAGGCTGAATTTATCTTGCATTTCTGCAATAGCACCACCAAATTTTTTGTCCAGTAATAACACAAAATAGGATACACATTTACATTTGTCAGCCCTGTCCATCTTCTTGTTATAACAACTTTTAGAGTCAAAATCTTGGTGACAATGATACTGGACAAAAAAAAATTTTCTGAGTTGTTGATTTATTCACACTGGTTTCCTATCCCATTTGGGGGTCCAATTCCCTTTGGTCCAATTCCCATTTGGGTCCACTCCCCATTTGGGTCACCCTCACTTTGGGTCCCATTTCCCCATTTGAATTAATCCCCATTTGGTCCAAATGAGAATTGAACTAATGGTAATTTGAACAAATGGGAAATTGACCAAAGGGGTAGGACCAATGGTAATTATACCAAATGGAATTGGGATTAGTGGGATTGATCTGTGGAAGTTCCCTTTTGTACTTCAGTAATTTTTTGAGGGTCAACCACACCACAACTTTAAAGATGTTTATTAAGATCTGATAATGATCAATAACCTCTTCTGTTTTTGCCCCTGGTTTTTACAGAGTGAAAATAAATCTAATGCTGATAAATTCATTTGCATCTAATAGAGCAGGAGCAGAATTCATAGGGGCCTTATTTAATGAATTTGTTTACCCCCCACACAGAAAAGGTTTACACTTTGTAGTTCGTATGCCCCTCCATCTACATCAATGCCTAGGGTAGTTAGTACTAATAGAGATATCAGTATCTTCTCCACCACTGCATTGCCTCCCAAGGAGTTTTTGTACAGGTATAAAGTTATGTGAATCTTTAGAGATGAATCATTCTTAATGCAAGTTTTGTGAAATCAGTACTGTCAGTTTAGCCATGTTTCATCTCTAACGATTCACATCATCAGTACCTGTCAAAACCTCCATTGGAAGTAATGAATTGTGGGAAGCTACTGAACTCTTCTCTTGGTAGTACTCTCAAATGTGATAATCACTTTTTCAATAGGGCCCATTAAGTTTACACAGGGGTCCCAACTTTAAAATGTCCACTCATGTCAATGTATTCCATGTTGTCATCTAATCACCATAAGTATTCCCAAAAATTTATAGTTTGTACATCTACGACCATTGGTTTTGGAGTTATAAGGTAAATGACTAACATGGTAAAAAAGGTCAATCTCATTTGTACATGGGTCAACATTAAAATAATGTGATTATATTTTAAATACTGCAACTTATTTGCCTGGTGTACGAGGACTCCAAAAATTATAGTTTTGATTATGTTTTACATGTTTACTGTACGGAGATAAGGGTCAATAATGTCATAACGCCATTGAATTATTTTGCCCTAGTGACTATTTTGTCGTCAATAAACATATAACTATACATTGCAGATGGTACCAACTAATTCTTATTTTGACACATTAAGCTGATGAACACTTCTTTCATTTTTTATAAAAACCAAATTGGAGCAACTTCTGATTTTGACCCCTGTACAATTAGAAATTGACCTTTTTAACCATTTTAGCCACCCCGACGCAAATTTTTTTTTTTTTTTTTTTTTTTTTTTTTTTTTTTTGTTTTTTTTTTTTTTTTTTTTTTTTTTTTTTTTTTTTTTTTTTTTTTTTTTTTTTTTTTTTTTTTTTTTTTTTTTTTTTTTTTTTTTTTTTTTTTTTTTTTTTTTTTTTGTTTTTTTTTTTTTTATTTTTTTTTTTTTTTGTCTTTGTTTTGGTTTTTTTTTTGTAATTTTTTTTTTTTTTGTTTATTTTTTTTTAGGTTTTTTTTTTTTGTTTTTTATTTTGAAAAAAATTTTTCTTTTTTTTTTTTTTTTTTTTTTTTTTTTTTTTTGTTTTTTTTTTTTTTTTTTGTTTTTGTGGTTAAAAAAAGTGCAATTTTATATTTTTTTTTTTTTGTGTTGTTTTTTCTGTATTTTGTTGTTTTTTTCTTTATTTTTTTTTTTTTGTTTTTTTTTGAATTTTTTTTTTTTATTTTTTTGTGTTGTTATTGTTTTTTTTTTTTTTTAATTTTTCTTTTTTGGTTTTTTTTTTAAAAAAAGTAAAAAAAATATTTTTGTTTTTTTTTTTTTTTTTTTGAAATTGATTTTTGTTTAAAACAAAATTTTTCTTTTTTTTTGTTTTGTTTGTTTTTTTTTTTTTTTTTGTTTTTTTTTTGTTTTTTATTTTTGTTTTTTGTTTGGTGTGGTTTTTTTTTTTAGTGTTTTTTTTTTAGTTTGTGGGGTGTTTTTTTAAAAAACTTATCTTTTTTGTTTTTTTTTTTTTTTTTTTTTTTTTTTTAATTTTGGATTTTTTTTTTTTTTTTTTTTTAAACAACTTGAAAGTAAAAACACCTTTGTATTTTGGTTTTTTTTTGTTTTTTTTTTTTGTTTTTTTTGTTTGTTTGTGTTGTTTTATTTTTTTTTTTTTTTTTTTTTTTTGTTGGTTTGTTTTTTGTTGTTGTTTTTTTTTTTTTTTTTTGTTCAATTTAGTTTTTTTTTTTTTTTTTTTTGTTTTTTTTTTTTTTTTGTTTGTGGTGTTTTTTTTTTTGTCTTTTTTCCCCTATAACTCCAAACCCGATGGTCATAGAAGGTATCAAACTATACATTTTTGAAAGCCTTCTGATCAGACGGACAATATGTGGGGCCAATACATTTCAACACGATTGTGGAAGCATTTTAAAAGTTTGACCCCTGTGTACCCTTTAATGGCCCCTAATTGAACAGTGATACACAATTTAAGCGTACTAACTACCTAGCGTGATATAGAGGGTCCATCTACCAAAAAAGTGTCAACCCTTTTCGGGTGTAGTGAGGGGTAAATGAGTTTACTGGGTCTGTGCTCCTCTTCTGTAATGCCTTCCCATTTGAATTTTATGAGTTTTTTTGTGAATACAGTTCCCATAACACACACTGGTGGCGATATTTAATTGTCTGGATCAGGAGATTTAATACAAAAATGACTTCATTTTCATAAGAAAACCCTGTTGTGTCTTACATATATGTGATCCTTGCAGTAGGCTATGTGAACTGAGAAAATCTGAACTGTCAAAATAAAAAATTGAGGCACCTTTTTCCACAAAATTTCTGACTGTCCCATTAATTGTCAATGATTTCAATTCTAAAGTAACAGATTCTTCTTAGAGGACACCTAGTCTTTGGCAGGCATTTTCTTCTGACTGTTAAGGTCACACAAGCGATTGAGTCATCTCTTCATGTGATCATCAGATTGACAAAAACAAGGTTAAGGTTGCCACAGAGATATCAAGTTTTAAAACTTTTCCCATATGCCCATGTGATATACAGAGTGATATATCAGTGGCATGTTAAGTCTGATTTATATTACAACTAATTAAGAAGTTTCCTCAAAAGAATTTTCCTCACATTTGCAATATCAATTTTTTTAAAATCATTCCGTAAAAAATAAAAATAAATGAAATTGTCAAAATTGGTATTCTTTTATACATCAAATAAGAAAAAGAATTATGTAGTGCATAATTCAGATGGCCCCACAACTGTGGTTTAATTACATTATATTGAAAATATGCAAATGAGCTCATTACTATTCATAACCTGTCTAAAAGGTATACAGCACATGACCTCATCATGTTATATCACTGTGCAACGTTAGAAGTTCATTGACTATTCAGTTTAGTCTGTAGAGCAGATTCATTAATTTCCTGAGCTCAGAAAATGAGCTCATTAATATTAATAACCTGCCCAAAAATATACAGCACACGTACCTCATGTTCTATCACCGTGCCACATTAGAAGTTCATTGACTAATTGGTTTAGTCTGTAGAGTGGATTAATGAATGTTCTATGTAGACACCCAGACAGACAGGTAGGCGTCCACGTGCACGTAGGCCCTCTACAACATGGTTGTGGGCAGTGGGGTATCGGGCCTACCCGCTCTGAGGGGGCAAATTTCCTAGTCTTGGGAAATTTTTCCTCTCAGGGGGGTCAAAAGGCCAATTTTCCCGGTCAGAGGGCTAAAAAACGGCTGATTTAGCATGTTTTTTGCAATTTTTTTCCCGGCCAAAGTCGTCAGGGGGGCAACCTGCCCCCCCCCCGCCTCCCCGCCTGTTACGCCACTGGTTGTGGGACAAAAATCTAGCAGTTCTAAAATATTTGGGTTGGTCAGTTGAGAATTTATTTTGTTTGGTTTTGGCCTAAATGATCTATATCATCAAAAGAATTTTATTTCTTCAATGGGATGTTTTTACAAAAATGGAAATGTGTGTATTAAATTCTATATCTCATTTGCTTCAATTGGTCACACAAATCCAGAAATATAACCCAACCAATGCAAGTATCACTGTATTTGTGTGACCAATTGATGTGAATGAGATAGATATTTTTTTTTATTCCATAAATGCAAAAATTTACATTTGAATATTTATAGACAAATGTAATACATTTACATGTAAGACCATTTAAAAAACAAAACAAAAATCAGAGTAAGGGCTTCGTAACCCAAGACAATAGCCACAGGAATTTCACAAAGTACTTGCTTTCTTTCAAAGCAACAGAAGTAATTCGCATCACTTTGTGACCTAGAAGAAAAAGCTTTATGACAACTTCATGAAATCAGTATCTGTCTAGATCAGTCTCAGCCAGTACTTCAACTATAGTAGATTCAACCCATCGTGTCACCTCTAGTACTTTTCCGAAGGTATTAGCATTGTATGAGGGGATGTGCAGTGGATGGAAATTAAAATTCCACGCTAAATCTATGGAAACATGTAGTCCGAAAGCAGAGAAAAATCAATTTTGTACTTAATTGAAATCATTCAAGTCAACGTAAACGCATTTATTGTTGCATTAACTCTCAATACACTCTGACTAATCGTATTTGCTTCAATGAATTCAATATAACAGGTGAGTTGCATGTCACTGGCTTTTGAGCACCCATGCTTTTGAAAATAGCAACACAAAGTCTTTGCATTCTCTATGTTAACATCAAAGGCCAGATTATCTTTGTTCGTTCATGAAACAGGTGAATCGGGCCATATGTTTTCATGTTTCTGCCTCCTCTCCTAACTAATCGACGCTGTCCAAAACTTTTCCTCCGGTGACACGATGGGTTGAATCTACTATAGTCTTAACATAATATGGACAAGGTCAACATGTGTAACACTTTGACTGGTCACATGTTATTCATAGCAATTTTAAGTTTGATTTCAGAGAAGATTTGAACCGAGACAGTTTATTCTGGTTGACTGTTCCATGTATATGATTGTCAAGTATTCTAGCCTTTGGTTTACACAGTTTTGTAGCATTGTATGGTCCTACAATCTTAATTTTTAACAATTTCTAGAAGATGTTTAATATAGAAGTCCCAAGTATGCAAATGAGGTATTGCCTTTATACCGTCAAGCGCTACTGCACAACATCATATGACGGAATCAATTGTAATACCTCATTTGCATACTTGGGACTTCTTTATGAAACATTTACCCAACTGCCTTGCAAGAACTGCAACAAAATGGCTGATGGCTTCTAAATCAAATTAAATGATCTATTATTATAGTTGCCCTAAATTGTAATGTTAATGTTTGGGAAAGGAGAAATTACTTTTGTCTTTTCAATTTCACCCTGTTACCCCAAACAAGTGTTTTAGACAACTTTGGGAAATCAAATTCTGGCAAGATCAGTCTCACATATTTCTCCCAGCCTTAACACAATAATGGCCAGGGTAAAATATGTAGCATTTAGCATGTAGCTGGTCCTTCATTATCAGAAGGTGTGGGGTTCCAATCCCATCAGAGTAAGCCTTTTGTGCTCTTAGGCAGTGCACTTACCTTCCTTGCCTTTTTTTCTTCTTTTTTTTAAATGGTTACCAGTATATAATGGAAAGGTAAACAGGCAGTGGGGGATGAGCAGCATTTCTTCAAGAGCAAATTATACCCAAGAAAAAACTGCATAACATTTGAAAAAATTCCTATTTTGAGTACAAAAAGTGCCATTTTTTCAAACAAATTTTGAAATGTTTCCTTTCCCCTGGTGCTACCATTGCTCAACAGAAGAAC
>JAMKCH010043678.1:0-11546 GCA_023653785.1 Ophioderma brevispina | reverse complement strand
ATGGGTAATTTACATTTCCACTACAACAGTCCAAAAAAAAAGACGAAGAAGAAGAATTGAACACTATCAAATTTGATCAAAAGTGGGAGTGGCGTTTGCTTATAGTTTGAAAAAAAATGTAGAAATGTGTGTAGGTTTTCAACCACAGACACCCTACCATATTTACCTCAGACACCTACCAATTTAATCCCCTTAAAGTGTCATCTGGATAAAGATGAGATGGCTTTCTATAAGAAATTTATCATGTTTTTGATGTTAAAACACCCCATCACTTTAGTTCCATGAACTAAGGTGTCCTAATCTCATTTTAACCGTGTAGGTTTTGTTTACAAGAACGTTTCCTTCAGTTTATCTAGAAAATTTATAACCGGTTACAATGGCTCAGATTTGACATTAACCGACATCCCCAGAAAAAACAAAACCTAATATGATTTAAGTTTATATAACATGAGCATCTCGATTATGTCAAAGATGCTGTAGTCCTTTAAACCTTTTTTTTTTACATTTACTTGTTGTCATATTTCTACGTGTTGTTTTGCCTATACCACTACTACCCTAGTGACAACTCATACTGTTCAAGAAACCCCGTTCAGGTCAGGATGATCATGTTCATGCTGAGCATGAGCAGTTAGGAATAATTCACAACCAGTAGTCATCAGAGGCCCATGATGATATCCATTGGCTTCTTCGAAAGCCCCTCGTGAATACAACGCTTAATGGCTTTTGCAAACTGTAATTGCAATGCAAACACACACGTTGTTACTTTCTTGGACGGCACCTGGGTATTCACTGTTCCATCTTTAATTGACAATGGATACGTTCAATGTCTACATTATTGTGGTTAATAACATTCCTCGCCTATATATTCATTCATAAAAGCCAGCCTAAATCTCAGCATTAAATACCTATATAATTTAGGGATTCGTATTTTTTTTTCTGCATCCCGTATGAGGACCTATGCTCCTAAGCGTAATGTCTATATTTAACAAGATCTAACTTGTTGTCAAGCGTTGCTTCTTGCAACTATAATCGTATCTCAATTTTATATTTTCGAGCTTGTAGCTGCTAGGTTACTAGTTTATACAAGTATACTTGGTGTACCTATATTTAGGGTACATATATGTTTCTTTCCTCAAACCATTGTTTTGGCTTAGGTTTGGGGAAAATTAAGCAAATCGTGGAACTGAAAGTCGCATTAATATTTGGATAGTGTGATGAATATTGTAATTAATGGTCATACCACCATTGATTCTAGAGTTAGCAACTTATCCCACTGTGCCAATTAGTGATATCTGCACTCCCGACCAGCATCTGTTCATATTTTATACATCTTCAAGCATTTAAGCAGATATAATAGTTTGTAAGATCATCTTTAACCAAAATGGTGGTGTTTTTGTGGCAGCCTGGTTTGATTGTTGTGTTGATTTAAATCCCTCCTATTACCTTACGAGCACCCGATGTGGAATTTTGCATATGCATGCACCAGCATAAATAATACAGCAAGCAGCCAATAACAGGGCCAATACTATTCCTTGGACGCCAGCTCTTTTCCAGTTAACAAACGTATGGCGTACATGACGACAATCCATTCAGAATTCCTTTGAGGGCGCTTAGAACAGCAATGTAACTGTTAGTACTTTCACCTGTCTGCCGAAATTTCGCCCAACGTCTTAATTAGTGCATAACAATAGCCATTTCCCCTACCTACTCATATAGCTAATTATAGTAATAGTTAGCATAATTGGCGATAACAGACAACATCGACAACAACAACTGCAACAAGGACGCCTTTTCCATTTAAAATCTTGTCTGTGATGCTATATGACTCCGTAGCCACTACTCGATATACCAGTGCAATGCTTGTCATCATACACTGTTGCTCATAAGTTGAATAACATATTTTACCACTTTTTATAGATTGATTCTTACAGTGTGAGTTATTTAATATCTAGGGTGAATATCGCCGCCCTAATTTTTTGATCTCTCTTTCGAACAGATCACCATGACTTAACCCTTTACGAACTGTGGTTCCTTTAGCCTGAACAGCAGATTTAGGATTTTGTTACAATTTTTTCACATCTTCATTTTTACAGATAACACATGTTTTGGGTTGATTTCCTTCATCCCAATGTTCAATAGCCACTTTTTAAATGTCAACCAGTCACTAATATCGAGTAGGGCCCCCCTGGCATGAATCAGTGCGGCACAGACGCGCGGCATACTGTCCACAGGGCTGTTATGCTGTCAATGGGCAGGGGCGTCCCATCGTACGTTCATAGCCGATCTAACTCCTTTATGTTTGAGAATATTGTCCCTTCATTGATGGCTCGCCTAAGGCCATCTCAGGCATGCCTCTATAGGGGTCAAATCAGGGGAGCAAGCAGGCCATAGTATCGGCTCCACCCCCTCTGCCTCAGAACTTGTCTCACTACCAGCGGCCCCTGTGCGGCGTGTGGTTGTCCGTCTTGCTCCGGAAATTGTTTGCAATAAGTCCTTCTTGTATGTGGCTACAGTGGTTTTCCAGAAGAATGTCCAGTACACGACGGCGTTCATGTTTCCATCGGGCACCACCAGTGACGGTTTTCTTACTCCTAAATGAATACGCACAATTTTGATGTGATTCTGATACAGTCATCTCCTAGGTTCTCACTACTACTGACGAACCTTTGTCTTCATCTTGATGGTCAAGGAGGTAGCGCGCTCGTCCCTAAACACAACATTTCGCCAGTGTCTGGGCTGTAGTCTTCTGTGCTCCCTATCCCAGCAAAGTCGATCACTCTTGTGGTTGAACGGTTGGGTGTGAACATTTGCTCATTCGTCTTGCTAGTTAACCATGTTTTTGCGGGAAACGTTGATTCCATAGTGTCTTCTCAAACGACAAGACGGCTCATTGCATTTTCCAGGCTCTACGGCACAATTAAGCAGTCGGCGATCTTCGTCTGGTAGTCAATCGTGTGTCGTCCTGATGATTTTCGTGGCCCTCAATGACCCACCTCTCGATAATTTCTGAGGATTTTACTGACCGTCCTTCTGGAGGAAATCAGCGATTTGGGCTTCTTTGTCCCTTCCCGTCGGAGTGCACAACCTCGGGCGTATTGACAATGCCGCTGGACAGGCATAGCCTAGGGAACCTCCTGTGTCATTTTTTGTTGTTCAGGTAACACCAACTCTGATAAACGTGGGCTCCCTTTGACACAGGCTTTGGTGTTGCGGAAAAAGAATCAAATAACTTACTTCTGCATTTTCTAGCTCCCAACAAAAGGCATTGGTTACTTTATTCAAAATTCTTCTGGATTTCACTTCACCTGGGTAGTGGGGACGCATTATGTCATAATACCTACTCTAAAATGATTACTGAGTGCGTTCAAATAGTAATACGTTTTCCAGATTGGGTTGAATTAGGCGAACTTTATGAGCAACATGTAATAATAGACCTCATAATATATTTTCCACACAAAACCCTGGCCTATCAAAGTAAAACAGGCCTTACTATAATTGATCTTGCATACAATATCAAAATACATCCTAATCACTGACCTACCATTTCATGTCTCTGATTATAGGTGGTGCAGAGCTAAAGCAGATATCCTAAACACAACCTAGTCTTGAACCATTTAATACCAATCGTGCTCCATCCTATGCAGTAATGAGGTCAAAAACCTTAAAACTCTGTTTTCACCCATCCATGTCGCATGCAATCATTGGCGACAGCATTAATCAACCTAGTAAATCACGAGTCGATCTCAACATAACCATCATGAGGCGAACAACGATGAGATCCCCTTCCTGCGACCTGTGGAACCAAACTTGAGTAATTCCCGTCGTCAATTGTGTCCTCATGGAATGGGTATCCCAGATATCAACGACCTTTTGTGTTTGCACAGCAGTGCTCAATGAGAAAATCTTTGGAAATCGGCCAGAATATAGTACCACGAAAGGTCATATGGAGAGCAAAAGGAATACCCTTAAAATATATCAAAATTTGAAACCTTCAGCGCCCCTCGCTTGACGTACCTGCGATAAAAGATAGCTTTCTAAGCGTTCTTCTGGACGGCGAGGACTTAGCATATGATTTCAGTGGCCACCTGGTAGCGTAACACCGAAGCCAACTACACCATGTTGCTCAGAGTTGCATAAAATGAGTAACACACATTGGGACACTGGAGTCAACATATCACAAATACTGAGTTGCATGAAGAGCTTGTAAGACAAGACAAGATCAGAGAGAGACGGGCCCGCTTCCAGGCCACTTATCCAGGTGTACCAGTGTCATACATTGGTTGCCAAAGCGTACTGGCAGAAATTAGAGACACTCTCATTCACGTTGTCTTGGAGGAACACTCTTAAAGCAACATGCCATTGACATAAATAAGAACACAAATTGCAGGGAAAACGCGTGGAGGTCTTGGGATTGGTGTGTTGAATTGAATTCTTTCACCGTAATTCTCTACAGCACGCCATGTGTTTGTATTGTTCCAGGACCTTATTCAGATCAGTTCTTACAGCTTTCGAAACTTCAGGCCTCAGGTTAAAGAGTCATTAGCCAGCCTCTCCAGAACACATCATTTTCAATCGTTATCAGAAGGTAACCCACAAGCGTTACCTAATAGTTTAGAGCTGTAAATGTCGTAATCAACAGTGACATCAAAATAGTTATTTGTTTCGTAAGTGATGCACAAACACTCGCTCAAATGAAGCATGAAAACTTAAAGAAATACATTAATGTATACCCACTAATGTATCTGCATACTCAGAGGTACATTAGAGGTAAGAACAGAAAGAACAACAAAATATTGAATGATCTCATTATCACTCTCCTGTGACAAGATTGTCAATAGACTGGCGTAAGACTAGGAGTTTGCGTTAGACGTTTATGGTCCTTCGTACCCTCTCCAGTGCACGAGATAAGTAGACGAATGCAGGCAAAAAAAATTATAAAAAATGCCCAGTGGTTCATCTAAATCAAATTTTATTGGTCCTCTTTTGTATTTATTGATCTGTTCATAGTTTAATCTTATTAATATAAGCTTTGATTTGATTTTTCTCAAGTAGACAGTACTTTTTGAGGTTCCGTAGTCGAATGACTTACTATGCTACTATGCATGACGTACTCTCTTAAACGCAGCGTTTATTGATTTTAATTTATTCATGAGGAGTAAATTGTATTAATACTCCAGAGGATGAAGATAAGGTTTCTGAATAATATTCAATTTAGATCATGCTTTAATGTTTGGTTAATGAACTATCTTGCTTGATGACTTCAGTCACTGGAGAATTAAGAAGCACATCTGGGAAGGGCCCAAAGGTACACATCATATCATCTTCAAACGAGCTCAAAGATATTTCCACACTTTGAAAAAGGGAAAGGAAAACTAAGGAAATATCATCAGGTAAGAAATAACAACGAAAAGCAAAAATTCCAGATATAAATTTAATAAAATTCGTACATTAAACATTACAAAATTGTTTGGTACGGATGAAATAGTGTACACGCTCTCGTTAGTTGTAAAATGCGTGTAAAGATTTTATATACATATAGCCTCGTGCGTACAAGTTATGCACGCAGTGCAAATGATACACGTACGCATCTATAAGATTGTGCGAAAAGACTTGTGCAAAATGTAAAAAACAAGCAAACAAAGGGAATCATTATAAAATTATGTTAGGTAGCCATGTGTGGTTTACAAATTTGTTCTCATAGACAAAGATTGCATCTTTTACTAGATGTTGAATATGGTTTTCTAAGAGCAAGGATTTTCCATTTGATAGAATACTGAACATTGATATCAATTAATGACCAATGTGTTGGCTAAGAGCAGTTGTGTTCCTTTGCTGTTCATTTCTAAAAGTACTTGTGTGGAGATGGTGCCAATTGTCTCAATAGTATTTGTTGTCACTGCAATCGGTCCAACAAAACTCGATGACTCTATCTTATATGTATATCTATGTCTTACATGACTCCGTCTGACCACTCGACCATTATGGCAATGGGGTTATTTTCAGTTTATATTGCACAGAAGCTAAGTTGGCAAAGGCTGTTGCTAGCATGCTTGAGTTCAAAGTCATGGGCCTTTGCTAATCTTTTTTATCGTTTTTATCGCACTATTTTGCGTGTAATAGTATGAGTGAAATGTACGGCCACTTTTCAACGATAAAGGACAATGGGTTTTACCTAAAAGTGACAAATGTGACGATAACTAGTAGATAAATGTACCAGAGTGAGTGACCATAATATTGTTTGTATTTATAGCTGCATCATTTTACTTGCATGCTTTTAGTTTTGAAATCAACACAGAGTGTAAAAGACAAACCCCTACCCCTATCTTAATAACATGTTGACAACCCTTATTTGGTCACTGCAGACTCTTAGGAGACCAAGGTTGTTTTAAGGGTGTGAACGACATCAATACTTCAATACAGTCACCAGTCGTCATGTAAATTCAATTGACTGATATTGTTTTTTTAATTATTTCTGTTTTATATAACTTGCCTTCTATTGTTAAGGATCTCTAAATATTGCCAATGTTAGTATTTGCACGCAAAACGTAGATTTTTTACTCGATCGTTGTTCATCATTATCACCGTCCAATAATTCTCACACCACTACTAACTAGGTACCGTTCCAAATGCCTAAAAATAGCGAAAGTTATAGCTATTTATACCTAAAATCCTGATTTGTTTTCAAATTATCTTCCTGTATCGGTCTTACCTAGTTTTAGATCAAACCATGCATTCTACCTATATGACTATTATTGACTTAATTGACAGGTATCAATAGGTATTTTCCTTGACTGTCAAAGCATTTGACACAATTGATCATAAAATTTTATTTGACAAATTGGATTGCACTTACAGATTCCACGAGTATTTTAAAGATACAAATCAGCAAGATATCAAGATCCAAAGTTTGTAAGTGTATCTACTGAGTAATTGTAGTACTAATTTTACCCCAGACCCATATCAATAGGAATATTTGAACTAGAAGCCACTGTTTTAGTAGCTCGAACAATCCGTGGTCAACTTATCGAAGCTTATGGATTGTTCTGACTAATTAGGATGCAGAGGTCTAGCAAGCCAAGGTAATGCATAATTTAAGTGACTTAGTCGCTTTCTTTGATGAGAAATTGGCTTCTTGTACATAACCTAATGCCAATTTATTTAGTGGTGTGCAACCTAAATGGTTCAAAAGGTATTTAAAATAGATCACAATGCACCTTATTTAATTCTTGTAAGTCTGATTATAATGAATTCATATGTGGTAGCCCACAAGGATCCATATATGGTCTACTAATGTATGAAATATTTTTAAATTTGTCTTGTTTGCTAACAACAGAATTCGTCGGCCGTGTCACATACTGACGTATTTGCAAAATACGCATTTCGAGAAAAAATGGCTTTGAAGATTCTGCGATTTTAATTTGCTCCATACTGTTTATCAAAACATATATTTCAATTAAAATTGACAAAATAGGTTCAATTTCAACTAATCAACTTCCAATTCATTTAGATATGCGAAAAAATGAGGTTAAATAAATTACGTCAGTATGTGAAAACGACAAAATAGCAATGTCAACATGTAAATAACAAATACGACGCGCAAGTACGTCGTTATGTGATGTGTTGTACAAATACGTCACTATGTGAAAACGATAAAATAACAACTTTACCGTGAACTGAAAAAATACGTCGCACAAATACGTCAGTATGTGAAATGGCGAATACTTCAAAATGCAGATACGTTGCTATGGGCCTGCGCAGAATAGATTTTAGACAAAAACGTCGTTATGTGATGCGGGCGTTTCAATAATACATTCAGGTCCGACCCAATGGAATGCAATAAATAAGAACAAATAAGGAATATTCAAAAGTGAAATATTCAAAATCAATTTAACATTTTAAGTCGCAGATAAAAGAAAATATGAAGGACTATGTTTAACTATGTAGTGCTTCCATGTGGGATATAATTACCTTGTATGGAGTATTTAAATATATTTGCAATGTATTTTATTTTGTAAACATTCTGATGCTAGAACTGCATCTGTGTGAGGGAACTACAAAGAGAGAGTATGTGTGGGCGTGTGCGTTCGTGTGCATGCGTGTGTACGTGTAGCTCTTATATGTATATTGTTTGTTCTGTAATGTTTTTAGGAGGTAACACATTTCGGACCTATTAGGCCTTTGGTCATCTCATTCAAATTGTATTCATTAAGTTGTATAATTATGTGTATTTTATATGAATGGAAATAAAGATGAAGACGAAGAAGATGTTTTTGTGCTTTAGATCTAAGCAAACAAAGCCACAGACGACGGAGGCCACATGTATCCAAAAGCAGCCCCAAATGAGCCAGACTGTAGAACAGCATGTTCCTGTCCTTTGTGGTGAATAATCGAGGCAGCAGAAAACTAGCCTGCACGTTAACATACGAAATAAACCCGTAACCTATTGCTATTGCGTACAGAGCTGAAATAAATGATATATGGCGATGACAATGGCGATGGCAATAGACAGATGAATACCGGCAAGCAGATTTGAGTGATTAGACGCGGATATGAACTCTGTGTTAAAATTTCTAACTTCACACTTCCTGGTTCAGTGCATATTTTTTTAACTCTTCTATACTCGCCAGTCACCAGTGGCTTTGTGGTATGAGCGTCTGTCTAGTATTCAGAATATCGCCGGTTCGATTCCGGCATAATACATGTGGTTGTTTTTTCAGCGCCTATGTGCGTGGCCACTCTGTCAATGCTTTTTCCTGTCTAACCAGATACAACCTAACGTGTACAATACCCTTGTTGCGGGTCAGGAGACATGTGTATGACCGAGCAAGAGTACTTTGGAATAATTCAAAGGAAATAGTCATGCAGAGACCCATGATGGACATCCATAAGGGCTGCTTCCAAAGCCCTTGTGAATTACAAGCGCTAATGGCTTATGCAAACTGTATTTGCAATGCTAAACACGACATATTGCTACATTTTGCACGTCACTTGGGCTTTGAACTGCCCGGTGTTTAATTGATAATAGATGTATTGAGTGGATACATTCATGTGCTAAATACAGCTTTTCAAAAAAATGTATTCATTCATCAATGCAAGCACAAATCATAACTTTTAAACCAGCTATAAATAACTCATGAATGTATTCTACATTAGTATTAGGAACCTTTGTTCATAAGTGCAGTTTCTAAATTTAACAAAAAACCTTAACTTATTGTCATGCTTGTGCGCGTTGCTCATTTCCACTGCAATAATCTAATCGTCTCAAATGCCTCAGAGGGATGTTTCATAACAAGTTTACCTAAATGTGTCTCTTCATCCACAGAACTCAAATATATTTTTCTCTTCCAGCAATGTATTTGCAATTATACGGATACATTTTTGTCCCCCAAGCAACACTTTTTGAAGGGACCAATAACTCCAGGCCGCCAAAAACTAGGCTGGGCCCAAGATGGTGCAATTTGGCTTGTCTTTGGACCATCTGTCCCTTGGAAGCATACATATACATAGGTAGATATAGCGCGTATACACAGTTCTATGTATTGTACAACAGTATAGTTTGCTTTTTAAAACATTTCAGTGAACGTAATCCATTTACCACTGTTTCTTGTATGTAAAAATTCATTTAAAGATACGTATCGCTTCAGAGAAATGCATTCAATGCAATAATTAGAGAAAAATGCATTCTATAACGAACTATATTTGTACATTTAATTGCAGTTCACTTATTGCATGTTTCTTTCCATTCAAAGCCGCACCAGTTGTGAACTAAACACCGGTCCATCATGGAGAGCCTAAACCCCATACCAGTAGCTAATAATGAATAAGTCATGAATGTATTTTGCTCTAATAATAGCTTCCTTTGCTTCTAAGCGTGACGTTTATATTTAACAAGAACTGTAACCTGTTGTCGTGCGTTTCTACTTGCGACTGCGATTGTCTTAAAGGTTGATATTTTCGTTTCTGATAGCTGCCTAGGGGTTTTAGTTCAAAGCAACTACGTGTGTAAAATAACTCCAACATAATACTAACAACCTCAACGGACTGTTTTAGGGTATAAATGTTGCACATTAAAGCCACGTTTACTTTCAAAATTTGATTTGTCCGCGTTTGCTCTTAATTAAGAGTGTGATATCGTTCTAACATATTGTTATCACCGTCCGTCTTTAGCTACCGTTTCAAGAGTGTTTTTTTGTAAACAACGTATGATAATACACAGCGATTAGCGGTTCGCCAACGATAAAACTAACGATATACACTGCAATATTAATTGTAACCTAACTGTAACCATAAACCCCAACTCACGGTCCGGTCAATAAACACTAACCGTAGCGCTAAATCTAATCGTAATCTCAAAACGTACACCGAAACCATGGTATATCGACTCCACATAAAAATGGATATTGCCCGTTTAAAAAGTGTTCTTTTCTGCTTATTCACTCACAGGAAAATTTACAATTTCCAATACAACAATACAAAAAAATGAACACCCTCCATTTTGAACCAAAGTGGGAGCGGCGTTTGCATATATTTGGAAAAATGCAGCATTCTCCAGTCTGCTGTTGCCGTTTGTGAATGGGGACAAAGGTCACACGAGGTCATTATTTTGGGCCATGACCTCTAATGATTCATGTGACCCACTCTTGGAAGGGGTAACTTAGGGCGACTCTTACACCCAAGTGCCATGCAAATGTGCGCAAGTATTTTGTGTAGGACAACAATGTTTAGGGTTAACATGTTTACCCAGAATAACTTTTGACTCCACTCTTGAAGTGGAAACGTCTGGGACACTACCCAAGGACCATTGCATCCAAGTGTCCTGAAAATTCATTAGCATGTGGATACACCAAGCAATTTGATAATTCTGACCATTTGGGGGCCTCTAGATGACGTTTGAACCTACTATTGAACGGGTAACTTTTGGGGGCACTATTCAAGGACCATCACATCCGAGTGCCATGAAAATGTGTGCAAGTATGTGGAAACAGTGGGCAATTGTGTGTAGGGTTTACCATAGACACACTACCAATATTTACTACAGGCACACTACTAAATAATTCCTATGTGTCTTCTTGCAGACGACACAAAAAATCGATGATAATGGTTTTCAATACCTGCCTGTTTTATTTGTTTTTAATAAGAAATTCGTCATGTTTGTATGTAAAGTCAACAGACAGCAATGCTTTACCGAACCCATCACTTTATTTCCATTAACTAAGGTGATCCTAATACTCATTTAACGTGGCCTGTTTACAAGAACGGTTTCCTTCAAGTTTATCTGAGAAATATCTTATAACCGGTTTCAAAGGGCCTCCGTTTTGACATTAAACACGGCATTAGAAAAAATGCAAGTTTATATAATCTGTGCATCTCGATTATTTCAAAGATGATTTATTCCGTTAGAAACTTTGTTTTTTACATTTTACTTGTTGCATAACTTGTTGTCTGCTATAGGACGACTACCCTTGTGACAAGTAATATGTACAAGAAGACCCTCGTTACAGGTCAGGAGATCATGTGCATGACTGAGCATGAGCAGTTAGGAATAA
>JAMKCH010043677.1:0-22999 GCA_023653785.1 Ophioderma brevispina | reverse complement strand
AGCGTGCATGCATTAAAGGTACATTGCATTTATGATAGCGCATTTTTGTGTAAAGTTACTAACAAAAATCCTAGCGGGAAAACGTATTTCAGAATTTTAGCAGATGGGCATATAGATATTCGTTTCCCAGTCCATTCTATTGTACACTGTGTTATATTTTCTGTTTACTCAGTAACTCATTGACTTAGTAACTCATTTTTTAGTTATTTGGTTAAAATCTGCACCAATATAATCTGTTTATTGCCTGATTATCACCTCTGCCCAATAACAAAAGGACATCGCCGGGTAAGGAATGAAGGACGCCCTTTATAGTTTCCATGAGAACGGATGAACTTGAAACGTTTTGCATTAGAAAGCGACATGCTCTAAGTTAACCTTTTGCTGGTTTCAAAAAATCCTACTTTACATAAATTCCCCAAAAGTCGGTTTATGTAATGTTATAATACAGGCTTCAATGGGTAATTGGAATTTCCACATTTGAACCCTCCCCCCCCCACAACCACAATACCGCGTTGCAAGGATGTGAGCTATATTATTTAGCAACATAATGTGAGTGGCGTTCTGGTTCTTGGGGTGGAAAGACCTCATGTTTGCATTTTTGTTTTCTGGGGGCCGGAACACTAAATGGAATTGCCAAAAACAACAACAACAACCTATTACATACAAACCATACCACATCGCCATGTGGTAAGGCATGCTAATCTACCAAGGGCTCAGTTCAGTAGCCTTGGATGAGCACATGTTAACAACAGCTGACCATGTATTTCCTGGGTATCATAAATCATACAAGGGATGTATTTGCTCAATACAATGGTGAATGAAAGCTATTGAACTGCGCCATGGGAATGTTGATTTTATAAGCGTACATAGTTAACTTGTTCGCGATATAAATAGCGCGGTCATGGGCCATTGTGTTGCATTCCAGATTCTGCTTGGTGTGAAGACGGTTATATAATAAATCCAAATCTTAGCAACATAAGCTATAGGTATTTGGGTATTGTTATAAAGGGCTGCCTCATGTAGCCTCTTTGTAGCTTTGAAGGACAAAAGGTCTATCTATAGGCGCCACTTACAAGCTCCATAACAAAGGGCAGCTATACAACATCTTCCTGTTTCTCCATATAAGTAATGAATGGTCATTGGAATGGAGGCATGCTCTTAGCTTTGCTTTTTCCAGAGGAGCAGCCCCTGAAGTTTCTCAGCCTTTTCTCATTTTTTTACTGATACAGGTGTAATTTTGGGATAAAAACACCTTGCGTACATGATATAGTAAATTGATGGCGATAACTATGATGATTATAGCGGGCCCCCTCTATCCTTACCCGTTTGAAAATGACTCAAAACGAGTTACTGGAAAGAGACGTGTTTTCTCAACATTGTACTACCTTTCGCCAAAATCGACACCATTAATAAACCTAAAATTGGTATGCTGTATAAAAGTATAAGACCATATCATAATGTTCAAAAGTGCTATCAAGCATTGATGTAGTGTGGTGGTCATTCCAAAAATGGTTTTTCGCCTTAGGACACCGGCAATGAAGCGAAATGATTGTGATGCTTTCTTGAGCAACGTAGAATAATAATCATAATTTATGTCAACCAGCGCTTTGAGACTGTTTACAGGGATTATAGCGCTATATAACAAAAAAAATGCGTTACAAAAATGGTTGAGTTATAAATACAGGGTGCCAAAAAAAACCGTTATCCATAAAGCGGCCCCCCCCCCAAATTTTCAGGTCCTTGTGTAAACCTTTGTGCAAATTATTTTTACATACTGTGAATATAGCTTTTCAATACAGAAAACCACGTTTGATTCGGAGGGTCCGAAATTATGAATTGTGGCCAATTGAATAGGACCTCGGTTTTTTCCCACTTGTAACACGTAATGATGTCATATATGATAACGATTTCAAACACTTTCCATGACGTACAAAGTTTTGATCAGTATTTGTTGAGTTAAAATTTTCCTCTTTTGAGAGTGGATGCTGTCAATTCTTCACTCTTATGGGATGACCATTCATCGATGAAGAGAATCATAAACAAATACTTTTTAAAGAGTAAAACTTAACTCACACAAAACAAAGCAGTGGTAAACGAAACAGGAAAGGAGGGTTTTCCTTGTTTCTGTTCTTTTCTTGAAAGAGTTAATTTCACTCTTTTACATTGAGAGAGTAAGTGTGATTATGTTGCAGCCTATTTATTTATTTTAATGCAAGTTTCATAAACAAGGCGGTTATCGAACACAAGCGTCGCGGTGGGGGGGGGGGGGCGCGGCCTTGCGCAATCGTTCTGTCCTCGCAGTTTAGAATGGGGCAAAGGGTGAATGAGGTCACCAAAGTGACAGGGTCAAAAAAGGTCAAATGGGATAAAAGGAACTGGGGTCACCAGGTCAAATGGGGTCAACTGGGGAGGGGGGGTCACATGGGGTCACAAAGGTACGCATAAGGTCACGAAGGTCGCATAGGCGTCACCAAGGGCACACAGAGGTCACCAAGGGCACACGGGGCACCAAGGTCCACCCCACGTACACTTCACCGACATGACACACACCCCCCCCGATCCCCGTCGCATCCCACACGACCGTCCCCGGCACAACGATTTGTGAATGGGCTAACGGTGGCGCGAGGTCAGCAAGGTCAGTGAGGTCCCCAAGGTCGCATGGGGTCCACTATGAGGTCACCCCGCCCTCGCCGACGCACCCACAATTCCCCGACGCACCACTTCGCCGGCGCACCCTACCCCGACGCCACCAGAGGGCACACCACCCAGACCCCCTCCGACCCCCCACCCCTCCCCGACGCACCCCACTTCAGACACTAAACCCCACCCTGCACCCTCCCAAACACCCCACCCTTCCCACACAAGATGTACGGTATTGTAGTTTTTCATGTAGCAAAGGATGTTGCATTTTCCGATTGTACCATTTTAGCGATACCAGCAATATACATATTTAAAGCTTCATTTGAATACCTAAGCCATGTATCAGTACTTTCAAATGGCAAAGAAGATGCGCACCAAATGGGTTTTCGTGCAGGGAAGGAAGTTTGAATATCCGATGTACCGTCAAAAAAAGATAGTGATTACGCTGATTTTGGCATATCAATTAGCTCATTGGCATTTATTAATTGCCCAAAATATGCCAACATCTAATCAGGTCGAGAAGCTTAACCCGACCTTCCTTCCACCATGGACCTATAGTCGGATCTTTTATCATGTCCTCCATTCATTAAAAGTTTTCGGGCGTGTCGCCGATTCCAAGTTGTTTGGAGGTTGTATACTTTACCAAGCAATCACAATAGAAATTCGATATCACGATACCGGATCAGATAAGGGAATAATTAAAAAATGGCCCTTGTCTCACGAAGCAATGTGACAGGCATATGCACTGATACATCAAACACTAAACTGAAACAAAACTATGAAGGCATGATATGAATAAATAATTATACTAACCCAAGTTATTTTACATCAATAAGGAATATAAAAAATCTGTGGGTTTACATTAATTGTCTTGTTCCAGGAAATATCCAATTGGTCCAAACATATCTATATAAGTTATTTAGGATTTTGGTCAGTCATAACAAACTACAATATAATAAGTGGCCCAATCCTCCTCTTCACCCAGCTGATGTCATGACACTTTATCCGTTTTTGATTGACACCAAACAAAGGAATCGATAAGGTGCTCAAACTTTACGACATCGTTCAATTGTCTTTGTATGAAGCCTTATAAATTCGATACAAAACGTTCATGTACAAGGGTTAAGCAACTTATATGTTGACAAAGTTGAGCATTTCAGATTTAATACGGCTTTTGAGGTTTTGGTCTCAGAACATCCCTCACACTAATTTGTACCATCGACAATATGCGTTACTGACAGGAATAAAAAAATTCAGACTATAATGGAAGAGGACCCACAACACACGAGTTTCAAGGACCCTATCACGTTGCCGCCTATTGTTATTAAATCCCAATTACCGGCTTAAGATAATGCTGGAAGAATCACCTCTCAGAGGAGGGCGTCTGGCCTTCGCCTTGAATTTGCTTTATTGAACATCCAATTCCTTAAAATTTGGTACTCGTATAAGCTTAGAATTTATTAAAATAACTGTAACTCTTGTCCATTGGTATCAAAAGATGTAGAAAACTAACCGACGACGTCACTATGACGTCATTAGGTAATAAAGTTTAAAATACTGCATATAGATGATGTGACCTATGGAATCCACTTGTTGACAGTCAGGACAGGACCTCTGTTGTTTTTATGGAAGGCCAAATATACAGTAGTTTCTGTGACGGACCACTAAAATCTGGTTATAAAATTACTTGAGAATCATTGCCTGTTCTAATTGGTCACAAAAGGCAGTGGTAGCATTTGCTTATTATGCTTGATAAGAAAAGTTAGTATTATTTAATACGAAACAAAAGTTACAGCAAAAACAGCATTTCATCAAAGTATCGGTGCTTTTGCCTGCCCGTTTCTCTCTTACACCATGTAAAAGGGGGCGCCACATAAACAAAACAAATGTCAAATCATCATAGGAAGAAACATTGAATTTTCCAAATTTACTGGCTCAAAATTAATATTGCTAACACTTAAACCTTTTCAATCATGTGAGAAAATATTATGAAGTCATATATGACATGTTCGTATGTTGGTATCATTTTGGATCAAAGGAACTAGAGGACTTGCTATCTATTGCAACTCAAAATCAAATGTCTGTGATATTCCCGCGTCGTACTGGGCCGTGTTGGTATTTCCCTCAGAAAGGGGGGGGGGGGCAGTGGCTTAAATTTCTTTCTGACATTGGGGGATGGGGTTGATGAAAATTTATGGATGAAATGGGGTTTGCTGAAAGATCCATTAGCGCTAAAAAATTTGCCATTTAGAAGCTAATAATTAAAACTATTGTAATTGGAAACAAAATGCGCACAAAGGGCGCGGAAATTACCATTTTTAAACTATATGGTAAAATTGAAGGTTAGTTGGGTCAAAAAAACACGTGAATGGGTATCAACAGGGGGGATGATCGTATTGCCATCCCCCCTCATCAAAATATTGGGGGGGGGATCTACCCCCCCATCCCCCCGGATTTACGATGGGGGGTGATTGCCCACCCTATCCATCACTTGTGGGATCACCCTTTCCTTTCCTATACCCCGTAGTGTTTTAATGGGGAGGGGGAAGGAAAAGGAGCATAAAAATGTCAAGTGGTAAAAATTAACTAATTTGACACCGGGTTGGTTGGGCGAAAAAGAATAGAAGAGAGCGGGAAAACCCCCCCCCCCCCGGTTCGGAAGACGCGGGTTAATTATTGATAATGTATACATTTAATTAGGTAGGAAATTAGATTTCATTCATATTTCAGATAACTGACATTGAAATCAGTTCGACATGGTGTCGCTATCAAACAGCCACCGCGGTAAAACAAATTCAAACATAACCGGCAGTTAAAATATATAATTTGGGGGCGTTTTCGATGATACAAACACGTGTGGGGCGCGCTTGGGCGCCAGTTCAGAGGTTATACTTGTTACAAGGATACATTGAACTTTCATAACACCGGTTTTCAAGAGTCGGAAGTGATTGGGAACATTTTCATTTACTTTTTCCCCCCCCCAAGTTTTTAACAATTAGGGTCACAAAATCACCCAAAATGCAAGCTTATTTCTACGTCGGTAGCGCCACAAAGGAATGACGGATTTGGATGGGGTTTTCGGTATTTTGAACAAATTCTCCTCTAGTTGGTGACAACAACTGCCAAAAAGAGGAAATTGAATGTAAGTGCATTCCAAAAAAAAAAACCTACAGCAGGGGTCACAACATCCGGTCAAATACAAGTTTGTGGACAAGCTTTTGCCACATAGTCACAGCTTCGACGCGCCAAAGAGATATAAATCACAAAAGGTCTCGGTGTATGCACATTAATACACACCGAGTGCCTAGCTTTTGTCATGACAAAATGGGTAATCGAATTAGTATAGGTAATTGGTGGTTTTAGGTAATTGGTGGTTTTCGCGTGGGTTGTCCTCTCTCTATTATGTCCATGCTTCCACCAAGTTAAATCATTATACGCCTTACGGGAAACTCCAGATAACTTGCACACAAGCCTTGCGGGGAAAGGGTGTCATTTTGACCGGTCAAAATACGCTATTAATAGTCATGATAATGCAAAGAATGCAAGCCAAAAGCTAACATATTATTTTGGCACCTCACTTATCACCATACCAAGTGTGAGAAATCGGGATAGCGTTTAGTCAGCAGGCATTCTAAAAGGTTACCCGAAATGTCTGAAAAATATGCAGATACGCTAATAAATTCATGAATAGCAAAATAATGCAGCAAAAGCTACACGTCATAAAATTGCGGCACCTCACTCTCCAATCTATCAAGTTTGAGTAAATAGGGATAGGTTAACCTGCCAGAACATTTTTAAAAGGTTAACGAGTCATACGGACGGACTGGACGGACGTGCCTCCAGAAAACATTCGTTCAGGCGAAACAAAAATGAAAGAATCACAGTAGGCCATTACCACCATCCAATAACCAATATTGTGTAGTGTGTACGCATAAAGCAACCTTCGGTGTTACAAGTGAAAATAAAAACAGTATATTATTCAATTGGTCACAATCCAGTCATTTCGGATGTGAATCAACGGGGAGTGCTGTATTGGAAAGCTAAAGGCATAACTACTTTCCCAATATGCCATCAAAAATTTAACATAAAAGCTTTAATTAAAGACTTGAAATTGGAGCTTTTACAGTAAAGTTTCAGATATGTTCCTTCAGCTACAAAAGTTTTGACTACTTCGTTAAAATCTGCGGGTTTGGGGGACGAGGATATTAGCAATCGGCTAATGGTATTAATATACTCAACCTTATTAGACTCACACCATAGCTGTTATCGTAAACTAAATCCGAGGACATGCGTGTTGATGACGGTTGTAGCGTCATAATGTTATAGGTCATTGTCAGCGTGGCAACTGTTATTTTACATTTTAACTAATTTCATTGACAAAACTTGAAAAATCTTCCGGGTTGGTCAAAACGTCAATACTTTTTAAAATTGTCATTAAAGGGCGGTGATTGATCGTGCAGATCCCGTAAGATTACAAGTGTTTAGATTGCGAGAATTCAGATGACTCTAGTTTCAGTATCCACTTATCGGGCATTCAAGATATAAGTATTTAGAAACGATAAAGACTACGTTATTTTATTGGACAGTCTAACCACGGTTTGAAAACAATAAATATATTTCCATCACCGCTCTTAACCTCTTATTCCAAAAACGTCCGTTAAATAAACGTATAATTGTAAGAACGCAAGCATGAACAAGCGATCATATAAACGTATGTATTGCAAATTTAGGTCAATATGAAAAGAATAATCATAAAAAGTATTGAACTTCCGATGTGTTTTTTAACACGCAATGAAAGGAAAGTGTAATCTATTGGCCGGGTTATGATCGGTGATTGAAACGGTGTACCTGAAAGATTGCTGGCAAAGTGACAAGAAGCAGATCAGGCATTCACCTTTGAGTCGGTTAATGGCAAAGTTGGTCAATTTCACTAACTTACAGGAGGAAAAACCATGCTTAAGTTTTGTTTACAAACAATAAATCGTTTTTAATAAAAAAAAAAGAAGCGTATCTGACACAAAAAAAGTTTCAAACCCGCGACCGAACCCTGGGCCAATGTTCTCTTTTGGTTCCATTACTCCTTTCTTTTTTTTTTTTACTCTTTAATTCTCTGGAAAGTGGAGTAGAAGAAAGAGAAAGAGATGAATATAAAAATGACCTTGTATAATAACGTTTGTTGATCTTCTTGATAAAATATATTATTAGCGTGTAACTACATATATTAATATTTTACTTGCAACTACTTTATTTCTACTGTAGCCTATGTCGATTTCGAGCAGGTCCTTTTTCTTTTCTAACTTAAGAGAAATGGCACTTTGAAAAATAGGGGGCCTCAAGATTTTTCAAAATTTAGGGATTTTTGCATGGTGGTAAAGCTATATCGGAGGGTTGACAATCAGAAGGACATAACTAAGCACTGAAAGAAATCTTAAAGAATTTCTAATTCTGCTGTAATACGGCTTTTGAGAAATGCGATGTTAATATTTCTATAAGCAAATTCTCATTACTCAAAATGTAAACATCTCATAAAAAAAGCTCATATATGGTACATTATATAAACTTTAGTAACCCAAAGAACAATTTTTAATTAGGAACAGCAGAATTAAGAATTTCTTTAATATTTCTTTTCTGTGTTGAGTTACGTCTTTTCTGACCTTTTCAATCCCGTTTATACATTAGCACTCACCTGAACTGATTACGCCCAAATCAGCGCCCCTTATGGATAAACAGATCGATTTAGAATAAAATGACTCCGCAGTCATTACGTTAGCCAGACGACAGAAATGGGGGTTTAACCCAAGAAAACACGCGCCGGAGTCGATTTCCACGGTACTACCATGTTGACCAGTCTGTGGCCTTGGTGGTCAATATGAATGAGTAAAAGGGATATGATACTCATATAATAGAACACTTTGTTGATTAAAGTTACGGCAAACAAAGTTAGCCTACAAATTACCTGGTGGAAGTCAAATACGATATTTTTTTAAAAAAAGGGTTAGGCCTACCCCGGAACATCAAACGACACTACCCCGTACCTCCAAAAATTGATGCGGACATGGCGTTTCACTGGGGGGCATTTCCCCCCTAAGTTAGTCGTCCCCACCATCCCCCCCTCCTCTACCCCCCCACCCCCGGCCGAAAGAAAACTGACATATTTTTTGTTCAAAAATCGCGATTTTTGGGGCCAAAATTTGTTAAAAATCTCAAAAAATTTGAGATTTTGCCCCCCCCCCCCGAATTCACTTCCACAAAAAAAAATCACTCCCCCCGTAAAAAGCTGTCTGACAGTCCGCACTGGATGCTAAGGCCGCTTGAGCGACTGCTGAAATAGGGCGGAGTTACAGAGAAGGATCGGTCCTGTATTTTAAGGGGGGGGGGGTATCTTAGTGGAAAAGGGGTGGGTACATATGGGCCGCGGATAGGGGTCACTTTTTCACGCCTTACTATACAATGGGGCGTTTCCCACAAGGCTACTATAAAGATGAGTCATTTTGAGGTCAATTGCTAATATAGAGGTCCCATTTTCAATGGGTCGCAGTTTACTAGGAAAATGGTCAATTTTTGCCGATTTTCGGAAAATGCACACTAAAATGGTTGGTTTTCCGGAAAAAAAAAAAGTCTACTATGATAATGGGCCGGATTTGTGCTAGAGTACTAAGGGAAATGTATCAAATTTCAAAAGAGCTAAACATATTTAATAGTAATATAAAAAAAATATAAATGGTTGCATATTCTTTGTACAATTTGCCTATAAACATGGGCGGTTTTTACCGGCGGACGCACACCCGTACCAAATTTTGGGGTCGAGTAACCCCCCCCCCCCGGATTTTTATTACCGATCCACAACAACCGAAACACCTTCTTCATACCTTTTTTGATGTAAATATGTGAAGTGGATAAGTGCCTTCAGGGGGGGGGGGGGGGGGGGGGGGGGGGGGGGGGCGGGGGGGGTGGGGGGGGGGGGGGGGGTGGACTGTAGTCTCTCAAGATATAAGGGCGAACTGAAGTTTTGCTCAAATAACTAAATATTCTCTAAACTAAAGGTCGACGCCGCGCGTGACTACATAATCATTTCCCCGGCCCATGAGGTTAGCACACGAGAGAGATTTCCATAGATATGTTTACGATTGAGACCTTTTAAAGGGATCGTCAGTGAACAGCCATTTTGAGTCCAAACTAAGAAATTTTCTTTCTGAAACATTCCAAAGATCCACAGATCCGTTCGTCCGAAAAAAAATATGTCCAATCATTCCGAGCACACATTTTCCTGATTATACTGGGTGCACCAGAGTCCGAAACAACTTAAGTTTCCCTTATCTGAAAAAAGTTACTGGCAAAAACAGTGTTTGAAACGTGTTCAAATTAGTGTTCAGAGATATGACAATGTTTGAATAAATTCCTATACACTTGGCATCAAATGAATGTCAAATCCCTAAACACGTTTGATTTTAATCATGTTTAGATATAAGGGTTTTAGATATCAAACAGACATTTCAAAATGTTTAGAAACGTGGTGCAAACTAGGTTTAGAAAGTGTTTAATTTCTAGCACTGTTTTTGCAGTGATAGGGTATACGAATTAGGGGTTTAGGATCATAATTTCGTTTCTCGACTAGGTGGCCGGGATTAGTCGGACTGTACGGACCTTTATTCGGACCAGCAGAACTCTTTTCGCCAGACGCCTAACCTTCTTTAACATCGACAATAACCATGTATTTCCAAACGCATTTAAATATTGCGGATAATTTGTGGTATAAGTTTGTCTTCTTCTTATCGGATGCACAAGTCATTGTAATGGGCTTGTGGTGTGGCAGGATGTATTCACTGAGTTACGAGGATTCCGGGGCGGCGTGTAACCACGATACGGACGCTCTCCCATGGCCCACTTTTTTTTTAGTCGGGGCGAGGTGGGAACAGTCTTACCATATAGTGCGCGTGCAGGGAGAAGATTTTTAACTTTTTCATAAAATGACCTCAAAAGACCCCTATGACCTTTGCTCTTAAATTCTCGACCACCCCTTATTCCCCCATGATCATTTATTGACCGAGTGTATCAACTCCATCAAAGAAACTAAGGAAAAGGAGTTGCACAGTGTGGACAGGTATACAGACCCAGTAGATAGCAGAGGTTAATACGGCCCTGCTGTCTGTGAGCAAAAATGTGTTTGGGAATTAAAACGTTTAAAAGATTTTTCGTGTGGTCACGTTCTAAAGCCGTTTAAATCTACACACTATAATGTAATTCCTCAAAATCTGAGTGTAACATTCCATAAATTAGATGTTCAGCTTTAATTTTAACATGTTAGAAATATTTGTCCACGGAATTGACTAACAAGTGTCACATTCTATACTGTGTTTGCAGTGTACTGAAATACAACCAATTTTGAAATCCCCGGTGATATGATAACGCAGAGCCTAGTCCGGGCTCCATAGCACGGACAACGGAATAAAGAGTGAAAACTATAAGTTTAGCGGAGAGCAACTGAATCGGGTGCCCTATTCTTCACCATGTAGATGGACTCTGAGTCCTTATGCGGCTTATCTCCTGCCACACCTGACACTTGAGGCATTTGTGTGCTTTAGGAATTACTTCTCTCTAAATGCAAAAGTAGGAATTTCACTCTTTTAGAGTGACTATAGGGGCCACTCCGAAAAGAGTGAAATTTCAAACCTTTGAAGAGTATATTTTGTTCAAAATTTTTCTTGCTAGTAAAAAAATAATACAAATTATCAATTTTGTAAATAATCAAGAGAATTTGATTCAAAAAATGTTTTTGGAAAGGTGTGAAATTTACACTCTTTTCCGAGTGGGCCCTGTAGTCACTTAAAAAGACGGTGAAATTTAGAGAGCATTTAGAGAGTTTGATGCCGAGGAAGCAATATAGAAATACTTCATAGGAAAATGGCGGCCTTTCTATTCAAAACTTACCAGAAAATGCACAAAAATGCAACTTGTAATTGTGCAAAAAAACCGCTAAACGTCCGAAATGGATATACACTTCAATGGCCCTAGGTTTTCACTAAATGTTCCCTTTAATCCGAGCAGTTAGATCAGAAAGGTGGAATGGATGTTATAAGTAATATAAATAATGAAATTTCTTATCACGCTTATATGAAACTGTTAACATGTATCACATTTTCGGTATGTTTTGTTTCATTGAAAAATCATATTTCATATCAATATGTTTTTGACAAGTGACAAGACGTTCTCAGTTGGCGGAAAGACGATTACCCCTTCGCCGTGTGACTTTTCAGGATATTATAAAGGACGCTCCTTGACTTAGCGCTAGACCTCGTTAAAAATGATTGGCTTTAAAAATTTAAAAAAAATAATAAAATTACAAACTAATAAACTTTAACCATTATAGTATTGGTACATCCAGCCACTTGTCTGGTATTCAAGCGGATCTTTTCCTTTGCATGGAGAATTGCAGCATTAGGTGACAAAATATAGACTTACGAAGTAGGGCGATGGACGGTCAGAACTTTCAGTAAGGTTGGTTAGTCGAGCTTCTTCTTTTTGTTTTTTTGGTGGTGGTGGTGGTGGTGGTAAATGACCTTAAAAATCACCAAACTGAGCCATAAAAATGTTTCTACATTGATCAATCACTCTTTGACGAAGACGTACATTGCCTATTGTTAATGTTATTATGTAGTATTTTTATTATTTTGATTAGAGATTTCCCCATTTGGAAGTTCATGCTCCCTTCTCCTGGGAAAATGACCAGACTCGTATTTTGTTTCCCGATAGATCAGACGGTGTTTGGACATGTATGAAAAAGACTTGTACAAAGTGTCTTCCATAGAGACATGACATGTGGACATGCCCTGTGTAGGGACGTGACTTTGTATCCATAATGAGATCTCTTTTGCAGAAGTCTTCAAACACTGGTTTATGCAGGACACCAGTGTAAGTTGTGACTTTTTTCAAGATCAAGGTGAATCAAATTTTGTCTAGATCATGTAATTGGTTCTTTGAAGTCCAGTTATTTTATGCTGTGACCAAAACAAAATTGCAAAAGAAACAATTTTGGTGTTACACTATATACTGTGAAATGTTCAAACATAATAATTAAAGTTACCAAAAATCAACCTAGTGGACCGTGTTGAAAATAAGAGGGAAACGTTTGTACAGGGGTAAAAAAATGAATTGTTCGAATGATTTAAATGACTTGTACCAATTTATTGGCTACTCCTAAGGTTTTAAGGGGTTTGAGTGTTAGCGATCTACTCGATAAAATTTTCCGATTGCCAATATATGTATTTACAACGGTGCGATTAAGAACTAAAATAAAAATGAGGGGTTCACCGACTTGTTTTTGAGCTAGCCAAAACAAAAAAGGTATGTTGTCACTTTTTAAACCACGCAAGTCTATGGGAAAAGTCAAAATTTGACGTTTAGATCGCCTACAAAATAAAAAACTCTCGATAAAATTTTGCAATTTCTGAATATGTTGAGGTCCCGATGTCGTCTATCAAAATTTGAAATAAAAAATTAGGGTCACCGACTTACTTTTTCCATACACGCCGAAAACCCGAATTGCACTTTTTTCAAATTGGGCGTCGTGTTGGGCGGCAAGAAAAAGTCCGCGCCACATTCGGCATTCAGCAAAGCAGGAAACGGCAGGGTAGAGATGCGCGATTTTAATAAAAGCAAACACATCGCACGTTATCGCGATATCTGCGCCATTGATTACCTTCGCAGCCAAAACTAAAATTCTTCCATTTGTCATGACTGGGCTCAAACAGAATGCTGAATGTGTAAAGCAGTTTGAGAGTCACAAATCACACGCAACCCTTAAAAAGTATAGTTGCCCTATCTATGAGTGGTAGTTTGTACAATAGGCACCATATACAAGTTTCAGAAGGATCATCCTGGGGTCACTCTATAGAAGGGTTCCATATTTTGTATCGGACACTGGTTGTAAATTGTTCAATTGGTCCCACGAGATAAGGTAAATGTAAATTAGATTCTTTGTTTGAACATTTTATATAAGACCCTGTAGCCCCCAGTCACATTTTGCGTTCCAATTATGCAACGAATATCATAGATGGTGCAACGGTACTGCAACCAGTATATTTTTGGCTTCTGTACCATTAGACGAACAATTTGACACAATTTCTTTTTATAGCGAACGAATATATCTGAAAATTTACTCCCCTTGTGACCTTGAACCTATTTTGACTCATAACTATTGAACTACAACCTGCATGCAGATAGGGCAAACTATACCTTTTTTGAATCCTGGAAATGTGACGAACACGTTGGCTTACGTGTCGAACGCGTTTGATCCTTTTCATATTTTGATCCCTGTAAAACATTACCCCCTCAAAATATAGGTTCCACTCTTTGATTTTGGCAACTGTGATATGTTGGTTTAAAGGTTTTCTCAATACACATTCGGAGAAGGATGATTCGTTGCAATTAGTTTCGGCCATAGGCATCATTTAATCTATTTTGACTGGCCTTCAAACACGATCCGGGTGGTGAGCTGGTCAAAATGTGCCTAGTGACCAGGTGGGCTTGAGCAACCTCTACCTCTCACAGCTCAATTTCCTTCTTTTGTAGTTTCTTTCTCTCAGCATCCAGTTGCCTAGGTTAGCTATTCCATCCGCTAGGTGGTTAAAGGCCACTCAAGACCGGGAAAAAATCAAGACTTCACCGATGGCCGCTGAGGGGTACATCAAACAGAATGAGATCCCCTGGCAGGGGTTGAGGGCATCCCCATATGCTTAGTATGGGTGACAACTGAACCAAATCCTGAACACGGTACTTTATATCCTGTAGGCTAGGCCTGTGATTTGACATTTTCAACTTAGGCTATGGGTACACAGATCGAATCCGTGGTCCGTGGGATAGACAGACTCACGCTCGGTGGGAGTAGGGCTATGGGAGGAACCCAAAAAGAATACCTTGCCAACCCGCAGGCCAAGCGTGGCGAGTATGGCAACCCCCTAGTAAATGACAGATACAAATAACCCACGGCCCTCAGTCCCCAGCAGCTCTGGAGATTAACCTGATCCAGGCAGCGGTAAGGATAGAAAAGGAGCAAGGAGGGCTGCTAAGAAGTCTGAGTACGGACAGGCTGCCATGGAAATTGAACCGTGCACGTATAACGCCAGAACTCTCTTACAGGGGACGACAGAATTATTGAAATGGAGGAAGAACTGGAAAGGATGAAGTTTGACATCGTTGGAATTAGTGAAGTAAGGGGGAGGGGACCCAAAAAGCGAGAAGGAGGTATCACCCAGAGAAGTGGGCACAATCTCTACTTCAAGGGGAAGCAACACCTGTACACAAAGGAGTGGGTTCATAGTACACAAGGTATAGCTTAGGAAAGGTCAGTAGTTTCAAAGGAATTTCAGAAAGAGAGCTCAGCTAACTGTTAAGATCAACAACAAGTACCATCTAAAAATAATCCAGATCTACACGACAACCAGCAGCGGATGATGAGGAAGTTGATGTATGTATGAGGAAATAGACAGCTAGGCAGCAGTAGCAAGAACCACTACAATATTTAACTGGGGATTTCAACGCAAAGGTTGGAGCGGGGTAATCAAGGAGAGTCATGCCCAGGAACTTTGCTCGGAGTACGAACAGCAGCAAAGGAGACACTATCATCAACTTTGCTGAAAGACCGATTGAAAATCATGAACACTTTCTAAAGTAATCGCCCAACAGGCGAGGGGACATGGATCTCCCCCAAACGGAGTCACGAAGAATGAAATCGATCATCCTATACTGATCAAGCCCACAGCTTTCTCAGATGTGTATCAGTAATGAATAAGTCAACACAGGCAGTGACCAACGCATGCTTCGAGCCTCCGTGACGATCAACACCAAACTAAACTAGAAGAGCAAGATGTATGAGCAACAGAAGAACCAAATACAGAAGCACTCACAGCTAAAGCTGTGGAATTTCAAACTGAAGTTGCTCCAAAAAGTTTGAGGCTCTACAGTTGAATTCATGCAAAGATCTCGCACTCAGTGGGATACCATACTTATGCATTATGGAGATTGCGGTAGAAACTGCTGGCAGAGTAAGCCATCAAGACCTGAAAACTCTCTTGGAAAAAAACAACTTAGGGAGAAAAAGATGAAGATGAAGAGTAGTGGAAAGGGGAACCAACATGTAGAATACACGGACTTGCAAGACTATCAGGCGACGGATGAAAGAGGAAATCATCATTATGAATGAGCAAGAACAAAAATGAAAGCTCTTGAAAACAACAAGGATAAAATAAGAAGACGGAAACAGTGTCTGGGAAGGAAAACAACATCAATAGCCCTGAAGGAGGAAGATGGCACTCTAACTGGAAGATATCGATAGGAGGGTCAAAAGATGTGAAGAGTTTTACACCAATATCTACAGCACCAGGCAACCACAAGAAAAAACCTTTTTGAGTTCATGTACCCAAAAAAGTGGAAAACACACCCCTTCCATCATGCAGTCGAAGATAAGAGAGCAGTAAAGAAAAACTACAGCGAGATAAAGCCCTGGAGGGGAAGTATTACAGAAGGGGTTCTTCAAGATGGGGGTGAGCCCATTATTGAGGTCTTACAAGCTGTTCAACAGTGCCTTACAGAGCAAGAGTCCCCAGCAACTGGAAGAATGCATATGTAGTTATTCTCCATAAGAAAGGAGACACATCTGACATCAAAAAACTACAGGCCACTAAGCCTTCTACCTGTAATGTACAAGTATTCTCAAAGGTCCGCTGAATAAAGAATGCTGAACACTCTGGAAACAAAACAACAAGAGCCCAAGATGGTTAGACCATGGATTTTTTTTCACCAACTATCACATTGGTGGTGGACCTGATCTGAGGAGAATACGACGGGACTTTAATCCGCGGGTGTCATAAACAAATTTAAACCTTTACAAAGCCTCAAGAAATCCCTGTGTTGCCACCAAAAGACAAAACAGAATAAAGGAAAAACTCTCAGGCGTGGTGCTATAGCATCCTCTGTTCAGACTGGACTCCCAATTACATTGGTGAATCTGGTCGAAAAGTTGGAAAACAGGGTCGCTGAACATAAAAATCAACGGCGCCAGCTCCAAAATCAGCCATCAGGGAGCACATCATCAATACAGGCCACGAAATTGACTGGGCTAATTTGAAAGTGTGGATTAGGGAGCAAAAAGAGTTCCCTGGAGGGTCTGGAGGCAATTCCACATCAAAAAGGAGAAAGAACAACTGACAGAGACAAAGGACTAGATTGGGATACAAGTCTGGGACCAATCGCTTCACCCTAAGAGGGGAGGGGCATCAAAAAATTGTGAGTCATAAAATCATTGGACGTCATTGTGAAACTTCACACCGAGTTTCCAGACGATCAGCGCAATGACCATCAGCTGATGACGCCAGAGGTCTGGCGAAGTAACTCATGGTAGTAAAAAATTCGGTAGCGTTGAAGTCTGAATTGCTGAATTCTTACAATTTACCCGATACGTTAGAATCTAATCATGTTACTGATCACATACATGTTTTAGCCAGCTACAAGAGAAAGCCAATGAGTATAAGATCCCGCTCAGTTTGCCATTGTGACTATGGAAGGAGTTGACTCTGTTGAATTCCAAACCACTCTTCACACACTTGAAAATCAAGGAGTTGACCAGCCTACATCAATCTCTTAAGTGACCTTTACAGTGGTGACTTTCCACCTAAAGTCACAAGAACAGTGACACGATCAGCTAGAGAGGGAAGCCAGGCAGGGAAGGACAACATTCACCAAAAACTCTTCACTTTATGCCTTCAAGAGCATCATAAAGGAGATCAACTGGGAAGGAAGAGGACTCACATCGATGGTGAAAATCTCTCTCACTTGATCTTTGCCGACTGATATTATCCTGATTGCCAAGTCACCAGAGGAACTGGAAAGCATGCTAAATGACATTCACAGCACCAGCAAAACCTGTCGGATCGCATGCATGTTGGCGAAACCAAGTGAGTTTAATGACCACACCAGGGAAACCGAGATAAACTGATAGCCGGGGAAAGTCATGAAGAGGTCAACAGCTACATTACTTGGGAAGACAGTGATGAGTGATGGTGACCTTACTGCCCGAGATCAGAGGGGAAGGGACTAGGCTGGGCAGGCATTTGCAAAGTGGAAAACATCATGAAAAATAAGAAGTCAAGTAATGCGAGTTAAGAGAAAGGTTGTCAAGAATAAAATTTCTTTCCTGTTATGACCTACGCAGTGAAACGTGGGCTTGAATAACACCATGATGGCGATGTTTGCAGTTGCACAGAGGAAGATGGAGCGAATCATGCTTGGCCTCCGACTCAGATAAAAAAAAATTGCTGGATCCGATCACAGACACGGGATTGTTAATGATATTATCGTAATGGCATTAGGAGTGCCAAACATAGATGGCAGGCACTTGCTAGACTGCAGGATAACAGGTGGACATCAGAGTGAAAGAGTGGACCCCCAGAGAAGCCAGAAAGCCCGGGCGTCCAAAAAACCAGATGGAGAGACGAAATGACAAAACTTGGTCCAATTTGGACAAGAAGGCTATAGAGATTTGTGGAAACATTAGGAGGGGTTCCTCATCGTGAGTGATTTAAGTCTGGCTATGGATATATGATATGGACAAGCCGATATCATGCGTTGAAAACCTGAACTGAGGAAAACCGAAATAAATGACGACTATAGGGAGGGGTCATTATTTATACGCCAGGGGTGGAGGATTTGAGGAGGAATACGAAAAAACATATAAGCACAGAGTGGGGAGGAAGGAAAATGTTCATCCAAGGAGAGTGGGGAACATAAACTTTCAAATGGGGAAATCTCATAAAATCAGGGGAATCGAAAAAGTTTTGAACAAAAGGGAAGGGGGGAATGCGAAAATGTTGAAATTCTCCATAATCCCCCTGGCGTAAATAATGACGACTTTCAGGAGGGGGGTCATTACGCCCCCAACGGGGGGTGGGTGGGGGGTGGGGTTGTCAGGAATATGAAAAATTGTAAGCAACAGGAGGAATTCACATGTTCATCCACGGAGAGAGTGGTGAACTGAACTTTTCAATGGAGAAATCTCATAAAATTCGGGGGGGGAAGCATTTTATTTTAACCACAAGGGAAATGCGAAAATGTTTTGTCAAAAAAAGTTGAAAATTTCTCCCTTCCCCCCTGACGTACTAATGAGCGCTCTTTAGTATGCCCAGAGCTAATAACGTGTTCAGGTGCGCATGCAACTGCATCTCAAATACGAAGCTGCTCAACTTAGTGCCATGATGCCAGGATGAGGACATGTCCAGAAAGAAGGCCCCATTTTTTCGAAATCAGGTTTTTTTTTCTTTTTTCTTTGGATATTGGGATCCTTACCAATGTGTTTAGATCAAACCTGAAGTGAAAAGTCTCGAATACGCCGGTTCTTCATGTAAAAGATGATGATTTAGTTTAGTCTTCTGCGTGCACGACAGAAATAGGTTTTCTATAACAACGATTACGATAGTGGGCAAGTTCATAACAAAGTTTGCGGGTTTTTACTTGTTTGTCCAAACTGAAAAAACGTAGCCAAATTTTGGGTCTTCAGATCAGCATGTAAAGGTGTCAATTGGACACGGTTGAGGTTTCAGAATGACACCTTTAGACACCTTTGGGATGTCAGTAGATGACACTGACCTTTAGGGTGTCAGATGACAATAGATGACACCTTAGGGTGTCGGAAAAGGACAAACTAGGTTGTGTCAAGCCAGAAATGACACCCTAAAGAGGTCATCTGACCATCCCTAAAGGTGTTATTATGACACCCTAAAGGTGTCATCTGACACCTTTCATGCTCATCTGAAGACCCAAATGGGACACCCGTTTTATAAAGTGTTATTTTTTTTTTAGTGCAATAAATCTTCGAAACGTTCTCGGGTAGGGGTCTACAAACCGATCAAGTGCCAATTTATGAGAAATTCGTATTTATATAAAAATTCCTCCTGACTAAAAAATAGGTGCCATACGTGGTATTAGGAATAAAAATAAATAGATTTAATAGTGTCGATGTATGAATCGGTGTTTACTACCCGGCTAAGTACTACTAGCCAGAGCTTATCCAAAAATACAAGTTTCAAACGTTATTGCTCCCATCTTCTACTTCAAAAGACTTCTATTTTACATAACTTATAAGATACTCAAATATGCTTATTTTGCGCTTTATACACCGTGGATGGAAGAACCACACATGGGGGCGATTCTTCGAATTGGCACCATATCCAGCAACAAGAAATTATCTGGGTTTACGCTAAGAAATCAATTCAAATGTCACTCCGGTGCAGAAGGTGAATGAACAGTCATTTTTTTCCAACATAAAAAGGAGCTTTCCATAAACTAGTTTCATTTCCGCTGTGCAAATTTCATTCCGCAGTTTGAAACAAGGGCCGAAACACTCTTTGACATTCCCGCATTCCCCGTTCAATTCAATGTTCGCTTCAAATTACCCCGCAGGACATAATGGAACTATAAAATGACAAGATGGGCATTTTTCTCAGTAAAGAATTGTTATGTAATACATGATATTTGATTTTTTTCTTTCTTATTAAAGCCGGTCCCTTGACCTCCAGTGTCGCTGTGTTTGTTGGCAAATGTTCCTATTTAGGCCTGAATACACATACGGATATGGCCTCTATACCGCTATAATATCACGCTGCAGTACCATATCATCTATCAATTTTTCCTCAGCAAAAATGTAGGTTTTAATTATTTTGGTATTTAATAATGTTGCCATTCCATTATATCAATATAATTATTTTTCTAAAACGAATAAAATAGTCCACTATATTGTTTTAATCTGTGGGGGAAAGTTCGAGTGAACTAAATGGTGCTTTCAAAGAAAGGGCTATTTTCAAGCGATTTAAAAATTTAGGCTATATTTAATTAGCCTACATTTTAATTCAATTATAATTTTATACGCTTAGGTTTTGTTGCTTTGCAATAGGCTTACATTTGTTGCTTGGTTGGGGTTGCGTTCTTAATGTTGTGCTTGCTTATGGCATTGGATTTCCTCTTATTTGGTGTTGAAATTTTAATATAAAAAAGTGTGTGTGTGTGATGTGGTGTTTTTTGGGCACTAATTGGATGGGGTGCTCGCTGCTTACTGGCCGTTTTTGCTTTACTGTGGTTTGCGTTGCTTCTTCTGCGTTGGAACGTTTTGCTTTGATTCCCTCTTTTTGCTTTGCCCCCGGGCCGCCCCGGGGGGGGGGGTGTTTCTCACATTTGGAGGAAGTATAGGTATGTTCCCGCCGATAAAAAGTCCCTCAGTTTCAGACTCTTTTTCGTTCCAGTGACCCCCATTTTAGGCGCCAGTTCCGTTCCCGAGACCCGACGTTTTATTTCCACCAGCCATATTCTACAAATTTTTCTTCAAAAACCTCAAAAATAGCTGGAACTTTGAGGGAAATCCGGTACCGTCACTCTCTTACTGAAGGGTACCCATGCTCGTTCTAGAAAGGAAACATCCCCTTTTTCGCTTTTTTTTTGGTTGAAAAAACACCCTTTTTTTGTAAAAAAAATAAAAAAAATAAAAAAAATATACCCCTTTTTTCGCGAAATCCTGAATGATTTTGAATTTACCACCCTTTTCACCAAAACACGAACATGTGTGCTGTGTGTACAGTACAACGAAACACAAATAACGAATGAGCAAAATACATATCAGTATAGCTATGTCGTCAGCTGAGATTTGATCAGACTTTGTTGATGGAATCCATTCCGAAAATCCGACAAAGAATATAACTTTATAAATAGACGGGTGTTTTCTGCGACGGTGCGACCTCTCCGAGAGCCTACTACCCTTGTCAAAAATTTCGCGAACTTTCCAATGAAAAAACGTACCTTTTTTTGATTTCGCGAAAATAAAAATTCGCGAACGAATTATCGAGGAAAACATCCTTTTTTTCGCGATCCTATAAAACGAACGAGCATGGGTACCCGACAGTAAGAGAAGTGACGGTACGGGGGGAAATCGCAGATTATTTTCGGAAATTTTTAGAAAACCTAGTTCCGGTGACACCCGTTTCGTTTTTTGGGCCTCAAATCGGGCCCCGGAGTCTCCAATTTTGAAATCCGGGAGGGCACATACCTACCCACAAAAGTTAAGACCCCCCGGCCGCGGGCGCCGGGGGACAATTCCCACATAGCACGCATTATATTGGCCCAACAACAAGGGTTCCCACGGATTAATTTGGCATCGGCATTATTGGGTGGCCTTTTTATTGTACTTTATTGGATCTCCAAGGGCAAATAATAATTGGTATTCGTGGTAATCTTGGGTGCATCGGTAACACGTGGCTATTATTATTGCGCCAATAATGTTTTCCTTTGACAAGCTGTGGCATCGGATTCATATCGGCCACCCCTTACTGGTCCAATATTGGTCGAAGAATATTGACCCAAGACAAGCAGCCAATATGAGCCAAGTATTGGGAAACATTGCCCATTATTGACTTCCTTAAAAGCAATTGAATTGATTAAAAAATAGCAGCTGGAACTCAGTCAAATACATATATGAATACACTATAAGTCTCAACAATGGGTGTTTTAAATAGAGCACATTATTTCAATGACATTGTACTATATTATACCAGTTTCATTAAAATATGAACTATGGAAGTAGCTCGAAATTATATAATTAATTTATTTAAAAAATAGCAGTTAAAAAATTCCATGAAATAATGTTGTAAAAGAACATAGGGCCATCATGGCACAACACCGGTACAAACATTGGTTACAAATTCATTGGTCCAGTTGGTCCAATGTAGAGAACAAAATAAACAGGGCAGCCAGCTTGGGCCCATCATTGATCCAATATATAACCAATATTGTATCAATATTTGGCCAATTGATAAATTGGAGGATTGAGCCATATTTATTGGCACTATGAGTTGCAAAAAATATTGGCGCAGACGCGCAGTCGAGCCCAAATTTTAAAAACTCATAAGCGAGACCAATAAATATTGGGCATAAAATATCTATTATTATCATTATATGTTTTGGAACCACTATTTTTCCACACATGATCATAACAAAAACATAATAATGGCCAATATTGGGCCAATGAGCAAATATATTTATCCAATAGTGTAAACCAATATAGGGCCAATAAATAATAAATATTGGTACACAGTATTGGGACCAACATTGCAGTTGCTCACACGACTGGGTTGCTTTCGGTTGTGGCATTGATTTGGCCTTTCTTGTTTCACTTTTGTTTTATTTTGCTTATTTGCTTGCATTGCGTGTTTTGCATTGTGTTTGAAATTACCCATATACTCAATTGAGAAACCAAATCAATTGACAATCCATGAAGAGTACACTGTTAAAAACTAAAATTTCCGTCAAATTTCGGAATTTCTGGCAG
>JAMKCH010043676.1:0-12361 GCA_023653785.1 Ophioderma brevispina | reverse complement strand
AGCTTAAATTACAAGAAGGGGCACACTTGGGCACAGATTCAGACATTACATTTTGTTGCAAGGTACACTAAACTTTCCATAACCACAAAATCTTAAGAGTTGGGAACGTGGGTCGAGAACACATTTCAAAATTTCATTTTCACAAGATGTTTCACAATTACGGGTACATACCCAAAATGCATGCTAAGTTTCTGCAGTCCGTAGCCTCTTCAAAGAGAAACAAAAGATTTGACGCCGGTTTCGGCCATTTTCTTGAAGAGATGTCTCCTCTATTTGGGGTTAGGATCAACTTTCAAATAAAACCATGGTGCTACTACGCGGGTGTTCCAAAAGACCCCTACAGCACGGAGAGTGGTCACAATATCGGTGAAAAATATTATTAGTTTTGTGGACAATTTACACTCTGTTACTGCATCGATTGCGGCAAAGAGATAGATCACAGGCCCGTCGCGGTTTTTTGTTTTGTATTGTATGCACAACAAAAGAGAATCGGTGCCCGGCTTTTGTGGAGAGGAATAGGTATTGGATTTAGGTAATTTGCTGGCTTTCGCGTTGTTGGTCCTCTTATCTACTAAGGGACTCTACTATAATAGTCGATTCGCGTTGAATTACGTTCGTTACCCTGGAGTTTGGACCTATTCAATTAAGTCGGACAGGGAAAATGACAGAATTCAAATGCACGTAACACACCGGATTATCTTGTGACACTCGGAGTCCATATAACTCACCTCCTGCCACTAATACAATTTTATTTTCATGTATGGAAACGCCACAATAGTGTATTTCAGGCCGTAACATTCCTCACAATAACATGATTAACAGAAAAGTCCCTGCGCCTCAGTGAATTTTTCACCTCCGCAAGAATGGTACGGGGTTCACTATTCAAGTGAATCGGAAGTATAGTCTTAAAACGGCGTAAAGGAACATGGAAATTTAATAATTCTCTTTTGCAGGAGTACCTAAAGTTGGTTCGTAAATGTATTAAATAACCTAAAGTGTTTAGTACGCTCTCCTCATATTCATCTGCGAGTATCAATAACATTAAGCGCAAATGCAATGTTGACAATTAACTTATTGAGGACAACGTTTCCTTTGAAACAACACATCAGTAGAACTATCTTATGGAAATTCGGGGTGAAACAATATCGTTGCATCTAAATGCAAAAAAAAAAGATTAATTTGCAACAAGAAAAAGCCCTCAAGAAAGAATTAGAAAATTAGATAGAAGAAGGAGTTGCAAGAGAGTTAGATTAAATCAGACAATGATGAAACGATATGACGTAATATCCTCATTGAAAGTGACAAAATTTAGAGCTGCGAGACTCTAAGAAATAACCGTCTAATGACAACTTTTATTCGTTCAGGCAAGGTTCAAGTGGATCAAGATGGTGAAAAAAGCCAACAACAGTACTTTTTAAAAACTTAGAAAAGAGACGTTTTTATCAAAAAAACCAAATGGTTAATATAGAAAGGAATTGATGGGAAGGCATTTTTTTCAACAAGATTCAAATCATATAGGAGGTGTGAATTTTTTTAAATAATTGTTTGTATGAATACAAAGATGTTGATATTAGAAAACCAAAACCAATTACCTTGTTAAACAATACAGATAATCAGGTTGAAAACATTGCACTGGAAAATCGCCAATTAATGATTCTGACGACATCACTGCAAAAAACATGAAGAATGGTAAACCCTCTGGCCCTGATGGCGTACAGTAAATTTTTATAAAGTTATTGGGATGATTGATGGACGTGTTTCTTTTCCTTTTGCGTTCCACAAATGGGCCATTCTCGGGATGTCACACCGTGACCAAAACTTATTTGACCTCCCATGCAAAAACAACCCATCTGCGACAGTGAGCAAACCTTATCTGTTAGGTTTGGACAAAAAAATAATGTTTTCCACTTTTGTTAGATTATTGTTTTCAGGGAAGCAAGTAGTTGAAGGGCCCCAAAAGGCAGCATTTGAGAACAGGTCAATGTTAAAAAACCAAAAAAAGTTGGGGAATATGTTTTTTTTATTTCCCTAAGGTAATAAACCCAGACAGTTAGACGTAACTGGGTCCATATCACTTTGAGTTATACAAAAGCTTCGCTGCTGCCAATTGCGGACCCCCCCCCGCATCAAGAATGTCTTACCAATTCTGGATAAATGAAGACAAAAGGCTTTTACCGGGGCCATTATATAGGAACGGCAAACATACGGTTAATATGTGATCTTCTTCAATTTAGCAGACTTAATAATATAAATTTGTTACTAATGATTTGAAAAACATGTAATTACAGTCTCCCACTGGTAAACATACAGAAGTCTACGCTTGTCAATCCGGGACCTGATTTGTAAAAGGGTTGTGTTTTTAAATTTATTTTTATACCGAAGACTTCAACCATAAGTGTAAATGCTATATTTCACAAAGTATTTCCAATGACCGTGCTGTTAGTTGTAGAGAAGGCGACCCCTTAAATTGTCCCCATTAGTACAGAAAATTTTGCTATGTTGATAAGAAATAAACAAAGCATCAACGGTATTGGTGGTCGATGACATAGATTTAAACTAACTCACTTTGCTGACCCGCCACGTCACGCATCTTGATGAGTCTCCATTCTGTTAGAATGAAATGATGAAAACACGTGACATATTTTATAAAATGTTGACTGACAATTAAACACAAAAAAAACGACTCAGATGGCTTGGCATCCAGAATAATATGTTCTTGGAAATTAGAAGGCAGTCAAGTTCAATATGTTGGGTGTTTGTATTTTTTTCCCAGATATAATTAATATGATTGTATATCAGTTACTAAAAAAACATTGAATTCAATTCACATGGTCAAACGTTCACTCCACAGCTGAAGAGTTACTTTGTAAAATCTTGTCTTAGCAAAATTAATACATTGGTCAATGGCTTCCAAAATTTTGAGAGGTATTTGAAAACAATCCGTGATCTCTCTTTAAATTTATGTGGAATGGAAAGTCAGATAAAATTAAATACGTTCCCAAATGATTCAAGATGATCTTTGGTGGTTTGGTGTTTTTGTTTATTTTTTTTTATAGTACCGCACATTTGACTATTAATATTAGTTAAAGGATTCAGAAGGAGGACATTATCAGAAATATTGTGTCTTGTTCAGGCGTTTTTTTTGGGTTTATTAGCCCGTTAGTCGCTGCCAAGTCGAGCCCCGAAAGGAGGGTTTAGGTTTTTGCCACGTTCGACCGTCGAGCAAAAAAGAAGCTAAATCAATAAAAAACTTTTAAACTATGTTAAAAATATTGCGTCTTCTGTACATGCATGATCACTTAGCTATGATTTATATTTTCTTTACAAATAAAAACACTTTAATGCACACGTGTGCTTTATTGTCGTTGTAAAAGTCTAGATTATTGAAAGAATCATTCACAATAGGGGTAACAAATAATGAGCGAGCTTTTGAGAAAGGGAATATCGGATATGATTTCAAGGTTTTCAAACTCAATGAAATAGGGATCAATTGAAGCGGCGTGTAGTGTAACAGCACGTTGGTTGTGGTTTGCTGTGACAAATTTGGTTCGGTGTCGGTTTTTGATTTAGAAGACGATTTTGATTATGATACTTAATAGTAGAGCAAGTCAAAAACCACCACTGATCGTTTGTGGAAGGGTAATTAAAAAAGAACAGTAAGGTAGGTCGTTGAGACTGGAATCTGTCTTTTTAATATAAACTTTTTTCTTTGTAATGAATTGATATATTTAGCATATATTTGCAACATCAGCCGCTCATTATTGGTTGTGTCGTTTATTTATTCACCTTTTTTTTTTTTTTTTGACCAGTTAGTTTAAAAAGTTGCCATTCTTGACACTACAGATGTTATATTTTCAATTACAGTCGCTGCTTACGACACACATACAACTAAGTATTACTGTGGCATTCAGCTTGTTACAATTTTTTCTGTTTGTTTCGTTTACTATGATTTAATTGCAAAATTTATATTTTGTCTTTTTATTTTGTTTGTCATCTATGCAGATTTTTTACGCCATTGTTGTTGTCCCTAACATTAATATTCTAAATTTCCTTCAAGAATTGGGGACAGTTTTAATAATGGTATTGTTCGGAATTGACCTTTGACCCGTATACATAAAAATCCCATTAATATACGACACTACAGAATTTTGTTTTTGATACTACATGCTTGTACACGCATAACAATAGTATCGCTGTGGCATTAAGCCTGACAGACGTGGTGGTTGTTTTGTTTATCTGTTTTTATTAAAACCAGATGTTATGCTATGGCAGGGTCCATAATGCGATAATAATTTAAATAATTCCTACCCCCTAAGCAATGGTATAGACGGTATGTCTACACCGATTCCTCTAGTATTTCTAGATTGACTGTTGTATTTCTTTCGTTTACAGTAAAGTGCGATGCACAGACCTTATTTTTTGAATAAGGTGTTCAGCTATGACCACATTCTCCAACAAACAAAAGGTTTTGATAATGTGGTCAGCTACTGCCCACCTTATCAAAAAATAAAGGTCGGGGCAACAACTTTAACAAAAGACATACAATGGATAATCAATGCATAGAAGAGGCGAGACGTTTATATGCTCTTCCTGTCTCCCGGCTACGTAGAGTGGAATCTGGTGTACAAAAATGGTAAGTATTTCATTACTGTCAAAGTTAACAAGATTGGAATTTTACAATTTTGGAAAAAACAGGTACAAAAGTTTTAAACGTACTATCTAACAGTTTCTTGGTGGTTTATGTTGGGCGTTTAGTAATAAGGTGAAAGAGAATTGCGATTAAAGTATTGTGGTGGAAGGAATAAATTATTATTGGAAAAATAATCAACTACAAACATTGGCGAAGGATAAAGCATATTTTCATCTACGATCTAATAAGTAAAATCAGGTTAACTTTATCGTATCATCATCATACTCAAACTCTCCCGTTACTGCGCAGAACCTCGGTTAGAGTTTATTTAGTATAGGAGTTTAGAGTATACTCGCACATGTGTTGAGGTGAATTTTAGGAGGGGCATGACATAAAATAATCAAGCAACCATAAAAACAAATGGCGACTCTGAACAAATAAAAAAAAAGCGGAATGGAGAGTGTGATGTGAGCTAGATGAAGGCTGACCATCGCAGACCTGGTCTTGTAGATGTCTAATGATGGAGAGCACGACTTGCGGGGCAATTTATGCCACAAAACGGATGGTGTCAGGGAAGAAAGAGCTTTCATGGAAGCTGGTGCAGCGTGAATGGAGCACGGAACTGTTAATTGATATCTCTATTTTGGCACCTCATCAGTAGGTTTCTCATTTTTTAGGATGAGTGGGTTGTCAGGAATGTCTATCAGAGTAGTTGTAATGCGGTACAGCATGGTGACCTGGCGAAAGCTTCTTACGTGTTCCAAGAGGAGTCCCATCCGAGTGTGTCAAGCATGGTGGTGACACTGCTCCTTCTGGAGTAGTCATTCATTACATACCGAGCTGTGGTGCGTTGGATGGATTCGACCTTGTCTATTCCTTTCTTGGTGGATGGAGACCATACACAACTGGCATACTCTACAATGGCCGCACAAAGGTGTTATAGCAGCGGGTCTTCACTTCACGGGGGCAGGTGCCAAGATTGCGACGGAGGAAGCAAGGGATTGCATGCATTTATATGGTGTTGTCAATGTGTGTATACCACCCAGGTATTTGGCTGAAGAAGAAACTACTTCAAGGGGTGGTGACATTGATATATAAGTGAATCAAAATGGATTGCGGCGCTGGGACGTTGAGGACCTGGCATTTCTCTGGGCGGCTTGTGGAATTCCATGAGCCACTGTCTCTCCCAATTCTGTAAGGCATCTAAGTCCTGTTGTAGCTGGCGGCATCATCATGGTATTGATGAAACGATTACACGACACTGTAATCTTGCGAAACAGTCTGAATTGAGAGTCGGCAGAAATGCAGTCAGGCAGGTCATTGATGTAAGCCAGAAAAAGAAGTGGTCCGAGGACTGTTCCCTGGGGGACTCCAGCATGACACAGGAGACCTGGTAGTGATAATCGCCATCTAGGACAACTTTCTGGACTCGACCTTGGAGGAAATGGAAATTTCCAATCCAGTAGAGCAGGCTGTCGTTAATGCCATAATACTGAGTTTGTGCAGTAGACGAAGGTGGGGACCTGTAAAAGGCCTGGAGAAGTCAAGCAGTATGAGGTCTGTGTGTAAGCCATCATCTAAGTTATGAGCACGTCGTCAACAGTGATGATCATTGAGATCGCAGGAACGGACCTTGCGGAAACCGTGTTGGAAGTCGGTTAGGATGTTGCAGGGATTCAAAGTGATGCATCATGGAGCTATGGATGATATGCTCTAAAAGTTTGCAGCAGATGACGTTAGTGAGAGTGGTCTGAAGTTTGACGGTTGTTCCTATCCCCCTGCTTGAAAAGATAGGTGTAACTGTAGCCGATTTCAATTTCAGGGAGTTATGTATCCAGGGGATGATGGTAAAAGATGGTATAGCATTGGTCCCAGGCTGTCAGACTAACTCCTTTGACGAGACGGGCAGGAATGTACCGGCGTCCTGGTTTTGCTTGGTGGGGATCCGATTTTCTGAGTTTTGATACAACATTTGTAGATACTTCCATACGATGATGATAGGAAAAAATTGGGCGTGGTTCGAGATAGGAAGAGTAGATGGATCTTCGTCTTTGTTGAAGACCCCGAACAAAACGGGGTTCAAGATGTTGCTTTGTCTCGGCTTCCAAGGGTAGGTGGCTCCTCTGGGTCCACGCAGTGGGGCAACACCATGTTGTCACAGGCGCTGGCTGGAGATGGACTGCCAAAATCGGCTTGGATTTGGACTGTAGGTCTGGGCATATGATACTGTTGACATTAATTGTTATATCTTCCTTACAAACCTTTTGCATCTTTCTTATTAAGGGTGTTGTACATGTCCAAAGAGTCGTTTGGGTTTTCTTGACACGAAGCCTAGTGTGTGTAGGCACGTTGTTTGGTCTACTCAGCTGCTTAACTTTGCGAGTCACCCAAGGTGTTGGTTGTGAAACGAGTGTTGTACAGTTTGGAAAGTACAGGCTGAAGGATATGTGACAATTGTGTTTCAAGGTAGTCCATGTCAGTAACAGATTGAGGGTGGTATCAAAATTGGAAACAAAATCTTCCATATACTGTTTCCCTTCTTGTATGGCGTCCATATCTGCTTTTTCCCAAAGGTAGATTTTCCTCTTCACAGGTTTTTTACGTTTGGGCTTGATGTCAGTGTCAACATAGACAATTTCATGATACAACTTAGGCCTGGTATGGTTGGAACCTTGTTGATGCAGTGAAGGACGGTTGGTGAAGAAGAGGTCCAGTGTATTGTCTAGCCTTGTGGGAAAGGTGACAAGCTGGTATAGGCCGACTCTTCCATTGTGGTGAGGCTATTGTTATGGCAAGGGGATAAAAGTGGATACTGGGTTAAGGCCAATTGGAAATGAGTATCTTCCAGTCTATGTCACGGTAGATTGAAGTCACCACTATCCAAAGAGATGATTTTTGTTCATCTTGCAAACATACAAAATGGTGCTACACAGGATCCATATAATTACGATCTCTGTTTGTGGGGACGGAGCAGGCACAAGGATAAGAGGCATCTTTAAGTCGCTTTGTGTAAACTTCAAGTCAATATTGACAAATTATGGCTTCACAATCTGCATCGGAAAGAAGAAGTTTTCCATCTAGGCCGGGTCCTATACTAATGACTACACCGCCGCAGCCATCAGGAGGTCTCTTTAAAGATGTCCATAATCTAAACTCGGGGGGAAATATTCATGTTGGAAATCTTGGGCTTCAGCCAGGTTTCAAGAAGGAATGAAATACTGGTTTAAGCTGTTTGTATGTAGAATGTTCCAAAAGTTCAACTTTCTTCTTGACAATACTACGACCAGTTGATGACAGAACACCCAAGTTGGTGTGGAGGGGAAACTTTTTATTAGTTTTGAACATCTGTATTTTTCGTTGGAGGGAGGAACAAGCTGTTAGGTTGGCAATTGGGCTTGCAGCGCTACTATCATTTGAATCACGAATGCATGAACTGCACACTATGTATGGTTTGAAGACCAATTCGTTGAAATATCACGGCCATTTAAAAAAAAAATACGTGGAAGGGCTTTGACGACTAAACGATTGGACACGCCCTTTCAACAAACTAACGAGATATTTTATATAGGTTTCAACAAGGTTGTAAAGAATTTTATCGTTTGTTCTAAGAAACGTAAAACAATCAGTTTCAAATAGATTAAATGCGAAAGAGAATTAGAAACACAATTTTGTTCTAGGATGAGAGAGAAAAACTTGTCAAAACCTTTCAAAATTACAAACGACACAAAGATACAATGGTTTCAATATAGAATCATAAACAAAATTGTTACAGCCTAACAATTTTCTGGGTAAAAAAATATTAGATTGGAACAATGTTTGTACGTTCTGTGGGATTAAATGAAACAATTTGTATCTTTTGGCCACTGTAACATGGTAAAATCTTCAGGAGAAAACAATTGAGGAAGGTTCAGCAATCAATTAATATGGATCAATGTCAACAGAGTTTATCGGATATGATACTTTTTGTTCAGAAGTTTAAAAGTATAAAAAACATTAATATATGAAGGAGGACGTTTCGTTTCGACAAACATTGGGGTAAGGAACATTCTGAAATGTAGAAGACAGAAACGTTAAACCTGTAGACTCGCAATTCTATTTGTATTTTGAAATATAATAGGGTATGAGATGTATATGTATGTCTCGTTGTATGTATGTGTAGTGTGGATAGTATGTGTATGTGTATGTATGTGTACACTGTAAAAAACGTATGGTGCTTCAGTTTGAACCGTTTTAAGCGCCTAGTCGCGTTCAACAAAACAACAAATAAAAAATAAAAACTTTTTCTTTTTTTAATTTTTTAAAGTTAAGTATTTTTAGACCACTGCTCCTGTAAATCACTATTAAAAGCATTGGAATTCAGCATCGTTTTCCCCATTTCTAAATCAAAGCGGTGCGAATTTTTAATGTGAACGCCTTGGGGGGGGGATTCTGTTTTCAAATTGAAAAAATGAGCCTACTTGCTTATTGAGATTATATCATGATAGAAATGTAAACTTTCAACTTCATTTGCTTTTTTGTTTGAGGTAAATAGGACATTTCGCTCAAATTTTATGCTTGATTTAAGCAAGCAAGTCTCGCACGTTCGATGCATTTTTGTATAAATCTGTATATAAAAGTGCTCACCCTGTGATTTTTAAGCAATAAATTTTTTAATTATTATGTCACATACAACGTTTCATCAAAATGAATTTATTAAACAGTAAATAAATTCATTCTCATCAACCACTCTAAAATTTTCAGACTTCGAGAGTATTTTGTTTTTCCCCTTGTTTATGTATTTCTTTATTATCACTCACCCAGTGATTTTTAAGACAATTAAAAAAATATTTAAACCCTAGATCATCCCCTACTTGCACCAAAAGCAACTCAAAAATGTCATAATTTTATTCTAAAATAAATAACTATATTTTCACCGCAGTCACCCAAACCCACCAATATTTTGAAATGTCACTCAAAGACCACAATTTTGGAAAGTTTTACCACTGTCACCTAAAGACCCCTATTTTTGGTAATTTTTTGCAAACTTTTCTTAAAAACCCATTTTTTTGGAAAATTTTGTCCAAATTTGTCACACGAAAACCCCCCTATTTTGGGGAATTTATGGCTGTCTCTTATCCAAATACCCCTGTCTGTCACCGAATGCCCCTAGGTTTTGGGGAAGCGCCAGCCTTACACCCATGTCCATTTCAATATGATCCCCGGTCCCCGGGTATACGGTAAGTCGCGTAGTAATTCCCTGGTATGGTGTTGCAACACAATACTCCTGAACGATACACCATGTCACAGTGTACCGTTTACAATATCGTGTACAACAACGATTCACTTGGCAACAGGGTTGCTTGAAATCGGCAGCGACAGTTCCGCGTAATAGTCATGTGAACTGTATTTTTGTGAAAATTTCATATACGATCTTGCAAACCAAGGTTGTTGCTGTAAAGTCAAAATTGGTGGAGTGAGTTGAGTCCAAAAATCATGGGTGTCATTTTTTAAAAATGTGTTCTGGCTAATATAGGGGGCAAAGTTTACACTGGTTGATACAGGGGGAAAAATATAAAAGGGGGCAAAATGTGTTTTTAAAGTATACCATCATATTCATTACCTTTCAAGGATTACAGAAAGGTATAGTTTGCCCTACCTGAGGTTATAGTACAAGAGTTACAAGACAAAACAGGTTCAAGGTCACACTGGGGGTCAAATTTAGATTCACTGGTTTGTTATAAAAAATGGTGCCAATTGTTCGTCTTACTGTACAGAAGCCGAAAATATAAAGGTCGCGCTGTCAATGACGTTTTGATAATAATTAAGAGGGCAAATATGGCCGTGGACCACAGGGTCTCGGGGAACCACTAGGCATATCCTAAAAGTTCTAACTTGAAAGGTGAAACACAGAATCTATATACATTTTCTTATTTAGTATAACCCAATGAACGATTTAAAACCAGTTTCAACAAAATCGGACCATTCTATAAATCTGACCGTGAAACTTTCTTGACCTATTGTACAAACAGTGGGGGTTCGTGGTTGGGAGAGGTCGTAATATGGCAACTGACCTTTTTAAGAAACCGTATGAGCAGCCGAACAGACTGGTATAATTTTAAAAACCTTTACACACTTTTATTGTTTACCACACATGTTGCCTCCTTGTAACACACCAAGCACACATTTAAAAGGCACCCCCATGAATTTTTCAGATTCTCCATGAAATTCTGTATTGGAAACATGGTGTAAATTGGATATTGAAAAAAAACTAAACCAAAACATCCATTACATTTCCCCATGTACTATAAACAATTGAAAGCGTGACATAAATGATGGAAGCAAAATTTAATGTCATTAAAACCTAGGGGTGTCCACCTCAAAACAAACTGTCCTCTCTATAAAACATATTTCTAAAGCAAATGGTGCAGTATTTTTGTGGACACCCTCTAGAATTTTAATAAAAAGTTGCAGCAAATTTCACCATTTTTGCATTGCTATGTTCAAACTCGTGAGGGATTATGGGTAGTCTGGCAAGTCAAAAGTCATACGGCAGGGCATTTCAGAAATAAGACTAGGCGTTACGCAGGCGGTGGTAACAGGGAGTGTAGGTGAGAAAAGCAATAAAGCGCAACGCCTTGATGAAAGGTTACGAAAACGCAGAGGAGTAAGTATGTTACATCAAAAAAAACAAAAACAAAAAACACCACGGGCCGATCCTCCTCCGTCCGTTTTCAGCAAGGAGCGTTGGTATCAAAATTGAGATAAAAGGCTTATTTTGACATATTCTTTGCATTTTTTCAAACTTTTTGGTATCATCCAAATACATATAAAACCTAAATGTGTGCAATTAAGGGATGATTCAATTGCTAAAACCCTTGCCATGATATAAACAGTGCAGTCAAGGGCCATGTTTTAGTATTAAGATGCGGACATTGGATTATCCAGAGTCTGCTGGTGTGAACATGAAGAAAGAAATAAAGGAAGCAAATCGTAGTTCCACCAAGGGGGTGAAGCCCTTCAAAACCAGTCGTCGTGCTGGGCGCTGACGTTTTTGAATATTGCCGGAATAATATGAGTTGGTGCTTGTATACACAAATAATGTCAATCGATACAAAACAATCCGCCCCAAAATTATCAGTTGTTGGATGTTGGGCTGTATTGGGTGTTAAATTTGCCCACCCATGGCCACACAACGAAATGAAATAACACGTTCAGTCGTCTTGCTTTAAATAACGCCTCAATTGAAGACAATGAATTTTCACCTAAGCGCGCATTGCATATGAGAAAAAAGAGTATATGAGCACATCATGATACCTGGTGCACTAATTATTACGGGGTTACGCATTTATCCGAAGGTTAGGTTATCCGAAGGATCGCTACGTCGAAGGTTCGTTTATCCGAAAATCCGTATTCCGAAGGTTCGTTTACCGAGGCCTATTATTCGAGGCATTCATTAATCCGAAGGTGAGTTAATCCGAAGGTTCGTTTATCCGAAAAGGGAAAAAGGTCGTGATCCGAAAATTAAAGAGTGTCGATAATCCGAAGGTTGGTTTATCCGAAAAAGAAAAAGGTTCGTTTATTCCGAAAATGAAAGTTGTTCGTTATCCGAAGGTCGTTTATCCGAAAATGAAATAGTGTTCGTTTATCGAAAAAGATAATAAGGTTCGTTTATCCGAAAATGAAAGTGTCGTATCCCCTTTTTTCTTTTTTTGCATTTCGTTTATCTATGAAAAAAATAAGGTTCGTTATCAA
>JAMKCH010043675.1:0-12110 GCA_023653785.1 Ophioderma brevispina | reverse complement strand
CCCTGCTCTTAACAACATGTGCCTTCCTTGATTTGTTTCTGCCAAGCACGCTTTTATGGGTCTACGTGAAGCTACGTGAATACCGATGTTCATAAGTATTCTAGTAGCCTTCTTGTATCGAAAGCTAAGAAACTTAAATTTAATTGAAAGACGTGAAACACAAATACAGATCCTTTTAAGATTTATACGTTTGGCTCGAGTACACCTTGCATTATAATGATGGTTGACATGCCTTTTTCCTATGGGGAAAACCCCCTGTATAGAAACACAATTGAACCGGTGATAACTGGGAACTACAGGATAACAAGTCAATAGCAGAATAGTTTTAACATAACCGCGTCCCTGAGGAGAGCCTTTTAATATTGACGGCTGGGACCCCAGAAGTGCTGACCTCAGCAAAGCCTGTCTCAAAAAATGGTACAGCAAACACAATTGGTTAATATAACTTTCACAATAAGTACGTCATTTTATGCATAGTATTAAAGAAGAAAGACCATGCTTTCCAATGGTGTTTTGTTTCTCTTATTGCTTTTGTCAATCCAGATATATAATCAATTTAGGGCGTAATATACCAAAACCCATTTTGTGCCACTTTTATGCATGGGCAGAGTTGCTTCGCCCATTTTATCATGCGTCTTGAAGCTCACAAAGATTTCAACTTGACAAGAACAAAACACCAGATTAAGTAAACGCAAAAAAGAAGTCCTAGTTTTATCGACCAGTTTTAATGTCCCAACATATCCTTAAGGATAAAATACTTCGTTAATAAATAAATAAACAATAAAATATTTATTGCACGTCAATAAATGGAACTTTGATTTATTACAAATTGGTATCTGTTAAAATTATTCATGCCAGAAGGAATTTAATTCGAACCAAATAACCCTCCAAGTCAAAGACATGTTTTTTAAAATATTGCACTACTTTGTGCATTTACTAATGGTTGACGTCAATAAATTTTGAATTTGGAATGTAAGTAAGTATCAAAGTGTTGTATGAATTTTCGCGTTTCACGATACTTCAAGACCATAAAACTCTTTCCTCCAGGTTGCTATACATTATACGTTCATGGTTCTCTTCTTACAAACCACCCTGTATGTCGATGTTATTTCCGTTATCTTAAAGCCCAGAACTTCCTGATCATAACTTTCCACCATTACGTAACTGTTTTTCGCATCTTTTTTTAAGAGTTCTTTATAAGTTACTCCCTTTTTAAAGAATTAAATCTGTTCAAGTGTAAATAACTTATGTTTATCAAAATCGTTCACCGTTTCACTCAACCAGAAATCGGCACAATCTCGATTTTTGTGTTCCGCTTCACTGGAGTTATCTTCGATTGAAACAAGCAAATGAGATGAAACACAAGCCTGGAAAGCCTGGTCTTTTTCGTTTATATATATGTACAAAACACTTACCTATTTAAAGGATATAAAATTGAAAAAAAATCGGATTTTGTTGTAACTTTTTGTTGAGACAGGCTTTAATTTACAAACCATTTGTTCAATCAGACTGAATTCAAAACAGTTGCATGACCTGAGCAGGGTAGAGTAATGTTGCTATGGTCCGTTATACACGATTAACCAAATCTATTGAGACTGCTTTCACAAATTCATGTTGCTACCTAATTGGATTTAGGGTAAAAACATTTTTATAGTTTTGGATTCCGTATGTGATATTGTAAATGGACGTCAAGAAAATGCAGTTGGTAACAACTGTCAACGTGTTCTTCACCCCTTTGTGGAAGGTTATCATCCATTGGAATGGTAAGTGCAGTTAAAGAATAATGGTAACGAGCACAGCACAAATGAGAGGGAGGGTAGATAGAGGGCACTTATTAGGATCAGTAATGGAAGAAGTAAACCATACAGACAATACTACATACTACATACATACATACATACATAATACATACAACATACATCATACATACATACATACATACATAATACATACATAATCATACATACTACTACATACATACATACATATCCATAGCATACATACATACCTACCTACATACATACATACATACATACATTACTACATACATCATACATACTACATACATACTACACATACATAAATACTACATACTTACATACATACAAAACATACATACATATATACACGCAAAACCCACGCACACATACACACCACGCGCGCGCGCGTGCACACACCACATACATACACATGTTTTTCTTTGGCTTTTTTTTTTACTTTTTCTGACCAATTTTCCTCAATGTAATGTAAAACACTATTTCTCAACCATGTACACTAAGGTGACGAATTCTACAATTATGAAAATAGGGATTAAACGGTCCATACTTTTGCCCGGTTTTTGGAAAAATATGGCCCTCGGTCGGGCCCGGAACCTAAATCCTTGCCTGTCTGCTTTTTATTACTTACCAAAACATACCATTTAAAATACCCCTTAAAAATGCACCTTTCACTTGTGACTGTATCTCTGGATCTGGTGACGCAAAAAGGATTGGCAAGAAGGGATTGGTAGAAGAATATTTAGGCTTTCATATAGTTATAGGTTTTGGATTACAAAAATAATTTAATAATTTTTTTCTGAATGTTACATTTTTTAATACACTCTGTATATGGAATAAATGATATCTTGAAGTTCATTTCATTTGTTAGCAAAACCGTTGTATGGAACAGGCATTGAGGCAACTTACTATATATGCCTTGCAAACTTTACCCCATATTTATCGATTCTATCGATTTTTTTCCCACTGGATATATTATTCTACGAAGTCGATATGTTAGAAATCTATTAGAGTGAATATATTCAATAGTTTGGCATAGTTGAAGTGGTAACATGTGTATAAATGAATATATATTACAATTTGTGGGAGTGCATTTTAATGTCCGCCATTATCGACAAATAAAGCTTATAGAAGGGCACTCTCGTCTCTCTCTCCTCTCTTTATCTCTTTTCATGTTACACCTACATGAACAACACACACACATACGACTATATGTTTAGTCCGCATACCACATAAAATCGGTAACGTTTCATATAGAATTCCCATGGGATGCCAATGAGGTATTGCCATTCAATTCCGTCAAGCGCTACGCACAACTCCATACAGCGCATGACGGAATCAATTGGTAACACCTCATTGCATTCAGGGACTTCTTATGAAACTCTACCAGAAAAGGATACTCGCGAGCGCGCGCGCCACACACACAACCACAACATACGCACACCCCCACCGCCGCACACCTCACTCACCCCACACAGCACGCACCACGCACGCAACTCGCACACCAGCGCACAACACACACACACACACACACATATTCTTTCGTTTAAACGAAGACATGATCATGAAAACACTTAGACACCAAGTCATGACGGAATAATAATGTGCAAAATAAGAAATAGATCACACAAGTATACTACTGTGTCCCTCTGTATACATCTACCACTCGCACAAACAAAACACAAGGGAAACCTTTATATGCACATGTTCCGGCTCGATTTATACAAAAGTTTGATTGTATAGTTCGATCTTTCAACGCCCCTGCCATTGTGACATTATAATGTCATTTGTTACATTGCCGCATGATGTGTTTGACACAAAGACCTAACTCATGTTTTTTTCGATCTTATTTCGCTAATTTGTACACTCACTCCACATTATTCTTATACGCGAACTTTGTTGCGCTGCTTGGTCCCCTCACAATTCATTTATGTACGATTAAATTAAAAACCTTACAGGCGCTTTTTGTTATTTTTAACCGTGATTTATCGAAAATAGTTATTAAGCTGTATGATTCTATATTTTTGTCATTGATATGTTTATATCCTTTTGTCCATAGCACAATACGCACAGCGTTTATCGAATGAAGTAGGTAAATATGAATGATTTGACATTTAACCAATACTGGCAAATTCACCAGCCTTCTTCCTCTCCGCACAAAACAAATACTACTACTACTACTACTACTACTCTAACTACTACTACTACTACTACTACTACTACAGTGTGAGAAAAATCACCCTACATCAGATAACCAAATAATTAAAATAGTTAAGAATTATTTCTTCTCACATGTATGTTTTGGTTAATAAAGAGGGATTAACCGGCTTTCGAAAACGTTAATAGTTGGGTGTCCCCCCCCCCCCCCCCCATTGGACTTGGAGGAAGAAGTTATGCCGATTTTTGCTGATACCTTCAGAATCCTGTTTGGCCGTTTTTGAGCCAAACAAAGATGCAATCGTTTACCTAGAGCAACAGGGTCTTCAGCAGTGAGTTGAGTAAAAACATTTAACGCCAATTATTGTTAACATAAAGCTGGGAGAATATTGGAAGGATTATAAAAAAAATAATATCCCCGGAGATTACAAACGAACGCTGAGTGAAAAAACTGTTCAATTTCCCAAAAAGAAATTCAGATAGTCTGGTGTAAGACCACAGTTTCCTTTTGTTACAAGATTTCATGGTTTTTAACTGCAACGAAACTAATTGGGAGCAAAAGTGACACCATAGACGGTTTATACCTCGCTAAAAACGTGCGATATTGAATTTTAATTTTAATTCCAATTATTTACAAAACTCAGCTTAGTTATTCTCGCAATTGTGTGGACTCTGAGTATACTGTAAAGTGTGCAACATAATTACATTAGAGATGTAAATCTCAAAAATCTCTGAGCATTTTTCATTATTTCATGAAACTGAGACCTGATTATAGAGTGATTTTCAATAACTGACTCTTTATATTGAACAATGGTAATTAACTTGGTAAGTAGTTTACTTATAATTACTGTCCACAATAAGACCTGTTTTTCCTGATATGTTTTTATCGAGAAGAAATCGATCCCATCTGAAAGTGCCATTGTGAATTCTCTTTGCTATAAAAAAAACATGTGTTATGTATAGGGGGGGGTCGTCGGTGTCAAGTCTGCGTGGTCTCATGTATGGCTAAAATCGGCCAAACAGAATGGTTAGTCTATCCGTCCGCAAAATTGACATAGTTCTGAACCCCCAGTCCGAAGACACCAATAAGAAATCTTCTGATAGCCTTTTATCTCTGTAAACAACCAAAGCATCCAGTCAAGCAAAATTACGTTTAACCTTTGAAGAAAAAAATCTGTCACTTTAGGGTTTTTATTGATCACGTGTACTATACTACTACTACTCTAAAACAACTATACTACTACTAAACACTACTACTACTACTCTCAAATAAATTAATATTAAAAAAAAAAAAAATTATACTACTACTACTACGATAAACTCTACTTAACTACTATTAGTACTACTCCTACGACACTACTACTACTAACTACTACTACTACTACTCTCACTACTACTACTGCACTACTAATATCCCTGCAAGTTCATAAAGGTAGAGTCATATTTTTATAAGATATGCCCCAGAATCAATTAACCTGCAGGACCCATAAAACCAACTGAGAGGCCGCTATTAACTAAAATACGGCACTTTACGTTTTGCGCCCAGAACCACCAATATGAATCTCTAAGTTAACCACCATTTTCCCCCTTTTTTTAAAAGACGGTGTCTGCAACAATATTAACAAGGAATATTTCCCATTGAATAAAGAGCTAAAAACATGCATTTTAACACATAAAAGAATCGCAGGAAATGTATGATCAACAAACTCTCGTATTGTCGACATAAGACTGCAGTGATTATAGCTAATCATTCATCCTCATTTTGTGACGGCAAAAGAATTATCGTACTTAACCAAAATTTACATGACAGAATAATCTACTGGTATTGTTTATTGGAGTTTTGAATTGAAACATAGTTTTACTTTCATAAATTAGAACGTAACCTACTTTCAGTAACACGGCAGTTTCAGCATAACTAATTTATCATTTATTATGTGGAGTTTTTTCTATGACTTAGTAATAGTTTTGAATATCTTCTTGAAACTATTTTAAATCACCATAAATTAAAGTTTATAATTATCAGTTTAAATAATAATTATAATACAGTCATTTGACCCAGTAGTAAGTTGTTCTGCCAAGAAATTTGGGCACGGTAAATGTTGATTTCAACAATATTGTAATTTTGCCATTTTTATTGCTTTCATGCCATCTTTGGTTAACCAGCTCCTCACTTTCGTAAAATGGGTTCTCGAGTTACTTGATTGTTGGTGTCATATCTTAAAACTATTGACTTCTACCTTTTGAACTTTTCAGGATATTAGCTACAGTCCCCTCTTACATTACAACAAAGAATTAGTATCCACGTGCTTTTGTTCAAAACTTATGGCCCTGCCACCAAGTGTTGCTTTTTTTTCGGGACACACGGTATAATGTCCAGGAACTTCCAGGCTTTCATCGTTATGTAAAACTCTATAAAAACAGCGGCTAGCAATGATGGATCAGACACCAGGGTTGATCACAAAACCGATCAATTTTAAATTAAAAACCAAGGAACTTTGTCTGTGCATCGATATTTACTTTTTACTGGCAAGTGTTTTTCTTGTATTTTCATACAGGTCAAACTACGATTTGTTCCCCTGCACAGTGCAAACGAAAGCCATCATAACCCTAGACCATTGGTCCCGTCATTATGACACAAGCATGACACGACGTTTTCCTCAATCTGGAACAAGTCTTTAATGTTCTTAATGTCCAAACTCCGGCTGAAGAACGACGACTGTCCAGACTTTTTTGTTAAAGATTGACATTGAAAGAAGAAACGAGAACCGCACTTTCCTGGAACCAGCGGAGTTTCTTCATAAAGCAAGTATTTGATAAGACAAAGACTTAGGTTTCGTGAAACACACAGAGACCAACAATACAAGCCACGGAAGTTTTGAAGCTAAGAGATTGAGCACGAAGCACCTTTGAACTAAATGCAGGCGCTGCTGATATTGATGACGGCTAGACAAGCCGCAAAAGAGGAACCGTCATTTCCGTTGCTTGAACCAAAATCATCAGCCAACACTAAGAGAGAAACCCAGAGTACTCTTCCCACTATTGTTGAACCTTTTTACAGAACATCATCCTGAACAAGATCAAACCAAAGACAAATAGACAGGATCTGAGAGTAGCAAATAAGGCGAAGTAGGTCACCGGAGAGATCCGCCGCATTTTTACAAAAACTCACCCGATCCACGAAACAAAATCCCTTAATCTATTGATATCATCAGGATAGCGCTATTAATGAGTCATTAAAGCAATAATGAGGAATATTCGAACTGAGTTCCTGATAAAGACTATTCCAGAGACGTCTTTACCAATCCAGAGCTTAGAAAAAAAGTTTCCCTGTATTAAAAAATCAAGACTTTAGGTCTGGTTCGCCGCCCGCAACAGTGAAAAAGAATTCCACTGAAAAATATGCCGCTGATCCACCAGAGACTGATATTATACCATTTCTCAAATCTGGCGGCAAAAGTGTTAGCCTCCCCAACTCACCTTTGACAAAGAGAAAGAATTCCGGTTGCGCGTCAGCGTCAGACTAGCGCCAAGTCTTAGAAGGGTAGCCCTCAAACACCAAATGAGGATGATAAAAGTATTTCCATAAGGAAAGGTCTTACGTCATCAAAATCTACAAAGGTACGAAAGTTGGTGCCCATTCTGCAGTTTCGAAAGCCCTACTATTAGAAACTCTTGCAGATACGTTCAAACTCGCGACAAAAATGAACCCCAACGACCATCTGGCAACGTGTAACCAAAATGCCAGAAACCAAATTCAGGATATGGCAAACATGCTGTCATGCCTTGACAACACCATTAAACATGGGAATTGTTGATATAGAAAATGTGAAATATTAAAAAAAAAAAAAAAAAAAAAAAAAAAGAAAAAAAAAAAAAATAATAATGATGCCGATGATCATGACTCGTTTAATGAAACGGTTATTATAACGACTGGTTCGCACTTTGCCCACAGATTTGTTGCTTAAGACACACAGAAGAGAAACTGAGTCGGGAAATTCCTTGGAGGAGTGCGCCGTCAAATGCTGAAAAGACAAAGCTTAAAATGAATAGACTTGTTGTGCTTGAATCCGAGATCCAAGGTTGGAAAAATCCTTAATAAGGACCGTAAGGGCTGGCGCCCCGAAGGGTTATTCACACGAAAAGCTCCGTACGCTGACAACATGGACTGAAAGTCTTCCACCATGTCGTACAAATGCATTGCTGCAAGCTGTGGTCCGTGGGCTTTACCCGATATTTCAAGATGTTCTCCATAAGCTGATAAAAATGGAATCAGCACTACATAGTTAGAACGCTATGGCTTCACTTTTGACGCCATCTTTGATTTCGGGAAGAGCCACGGCGCAACCCGGCAGCAAGTATGTTTAGGATGTGGTTGAACACCCTTTCAACCCATGCTGTCATCAGCTTTGGGGCTTTTGTATTAAACTAAACTTCTGGGCTGCGGGCGTAAGAACCAAGTTGATGTGGTATTTTCAAAGTAATTCACGAGGTAAAAAAAATATGCATAAGCTGCTATAGAGCAAAATTTTGACACAGCATGAGCATTTACAATAATTGTTGTGAAACGTTTAATTTGTAACGGTTTAATTTTGGCCACTATTTTCAACATTTTGGTCCAGTTGTACCTCAAAATTGGTCAATATGCAGGACTGCCCCCCAAAAACTGTATAATATTTTTTTTTGGCCAATAACTTAAAGGGAGATTAAATGGCATGAACAAATTGACATAATGAAAAAGGGGACCCTTAATGAAATCACTCCAACTAGAGCTTGAAAACAATTTGGATGTTGGATGTTTACCTCTGTAAAAACAGTTAAAAAGAAGGAAGATGTTCGGGGGGGGGGAGGTTTCAGTTTGTGGCAATTCTGGAAATCAGAAGAAGCCAAGGTGTATTAGCATGTTTTGCGACACAATTCAAAAGCATTCAGACGGGGATTCGCATTGTGCTTTGGCTTGTAGTAAGATATTGATCTGGCAAGTTGAACGATGGATTAGCCGGGAGTAGCACATACAATAGCAATGTGGTCTGTGAAACAAGCTGATGACAACATTGTTTTCAAGTTGGTAAATGGCTGGCAGTACGTCAGCATCCTTGTTCCAGAAAAAATTGCCACAAACGCCACCTCCCCCTGGAACTCTTCTGTTTTTACTGTTTTTACAGGATGTAAACATCCAAATGGTCTTTCAAAAACTCGTGGAGTTTTCAGGAAGGGTCCTTTTCATATGTCAATATTTTCATGCCATTAGTCACTTAAGTTCATCTCAATAGAGCGTGATTGATTTCTTTTTAAGAAAGGTTCGCGCTTTCAAGAGGATGTTTACGTTGGTTGTATTAGAAGACGGGCCTGTTCAGCCGTATTGTTCTTTTTTTGATTGAGTTCTTACAAGACGGCTTTCAGGCCGTCTGTTCTGTTTTTGATGGTTCTTTCTTCTTTCTCTTTCTTCTTCTCTGGCAACGCTATTTAAATGCTTGGGTTTGTCATGGTTGACGTAGTCTGACAAGACTGGCACCATATGACCGCGGAGCAATCCCATTTATGACACCAAGACTTTGACCCCTATCGGGGTCAATCTAGGGGTCACAGGGGGTAAAAAGTGTGAATGTTCTTGAAACTGTATCTCCTCCTACAGTTTACATTGAATGGTAAAGTGACTCATGCATGTGAAGCAACTTAGGACCCTTCACAAAAGTGTAGGTCGAGAGGTCAATCTGGGGTATTAAGGGGGAAACTTCCGGTCTTAATGTGAAAAATCTTCAAAACATCTTCAAAATAGCTATCTGGTATATGCAACGTTGCATGGTCACGTGATTCATACATATGAAGAGCTTGAAGGGACCCTTCACAAACGTTGTGCGAGACCGCATGCGGGTCAAAGGTCATTAAGGGGGAAAACCCCTTTTCCGGGTCAAAAACCAAAAATATTCAAAAAAGTTATCTCAAAACCCAACATAGTAAAGTGACTTAACTTGCAGATATGCTTTCATGTTACCTGGTGTGGCAAGGTATTTTATTTTGGAGGTCAAAGGTATTTAAAGGGTCATTTCGGTTTTAAGGGAAACACACAAAGATAATTTCAGAATTTTTATCTCCAAAAAACTAAGCATAGTAGAATGTTTTTATTGGCATAAGAAAATGCATTTTTGGTTGTGTACATGAGGTTTTGTTTTTATTACCGGTATCAAAGGTCATTAAGCGGGGTCAAAAGGTCAATTTGCAAAAAAGCTAAATATTAGACCAAATTGGCTATATCTCAGCCTCTAGAAGACAGATAAAGCCTGTGATTTCTGCAGTGATGTAACATTAATGGTTAAACGAAGTCTACGATAGTCTCGACCCCAAAGGTCAATAGTTTCAAGGTCAAAGGTCCGAAAATCTAACAAAAAAGCTCCGATTGAGTTGAAATTTGTCAGGGATAATTCCCGTGACATCATAAATACAGGAACTAAGTGACAGTTGCACCTATCCATGACCCAGGGGTCACGTTATAGGGGTGACAGGTCAATTGCCCGAAATGCTTGGAGTGGAGTGAAACTCAATAATATGATCCTTGTGAACAGTTGTTAACACGTAAAAATGCATTTAAGGAACATTTGGGACATATTGGTGTGAAGTTTACCAGGAGAGGTCAAAGGTCAAGTCACCTCAAGGGGTAATTAAGGGGATCACCAATCCATTCCCAATATGGCCGTCTGGTAAATTAGATCTGTCCCCAGGTCTAGTTCTTTCTGGCAACACTTATAAGGCAAGGGACCCTAGGACTGGATTTTGACAGATTTAGTAAGAAAGAAACAACTGACCGACAAACTAACTACAATGTTCAGGATGTGACCTTTGGGGGTCACCTAGGGGCACTGGGTCATTTCTAAAAATCTAAAAAAGCTTTCTCCTACCACGATTAGGTGCAATTGATGATGTCATTCGACATACGCATCCGCTCTGACCAGTGTCTATGGGGTCTTCACCGATTTTGGATCAAGCTCATTAACATTCAAAATGGCGGCATTATCTAATTAATATGCAAAAATATTGCAAAAATATTCAACTATACCTTTTGTATGTACTAACTAGGGAGGAGGTCAGAGATCAGGTCATGCAACTTGGCTTTGTTGGGTACACATATGATGACCACAGATTTGGGGTCAAAGGTCATAAAGGTCATAAGGGGTAATTTCCGGTCGACGGTGAAAAACTTTAAAAAAATGTATATGCTAAGTTTGTATGTACTGGGATGTTACTTGACAAATTGCCATGACTGTGACAGTAAGTTTACCACTGGGTCACCACAATTGGGGTCAAGGTCAATTAAGGGTTATTTCCGGTTTGGAGACTAGAAACTTCAAGATTTTTTTCTCCATATGTGAGCAGGGTAAAATTTTTAAATTTGAAATGGAACAATGCAGTTTTTGTAAGTATATGGGATTTTTTTTCCAGTCGGGATCAAAGGTCATTAAGGGGGTCAAGAAGGTCAAATTCCTTTTTTCATAGACCAAAAAAAGAAAATTTTGTATGGCAAAATATGCACAAACAGTTTGGCATGGGCAGCAGTACAAAGTGTCCAAGGGAAAAAGTAGGGCAAAAGAAAGGGAAAGGCTTCACCTTAAACTCTTGTTTTTGACCCCCCGGTTCCAGCTCCCCTCCGGCCTGCCTCTCCTTCTTTTTCTTTATATACATTTCGGAAGCGGTCAAAGGTATTAAGGGTCAGTTTCGGTCAACGTCTGAAAAAGATTGACAAAAGCCATATTTGCTATGTATAACAAGGGATGAGGTCAAGTATCAGTCATGTGATTGGCTTTGTTGGTGCCACATGTGTGACCACATATTAGGGGTCAAAGGTCATTAGGGGTCATTTCCGGTGAAAGTATGAAAAACTTAAAAATCGTATCTGTTAAGTTTGAAGTAGCTTGGTGATGTTACTTGCACACATGCATGACCTTTGACATAAGTTTACTAGTGGGTCGACCAAGTTGGGGGCAAAGGTCATTAAAGGGTTATTCCGGTTTTGAGCTAGAAAATTTCAAAAAAAAAATTCTCCCATATCTGAGCATGGTAGAATTTTTTAATTTAAATGGAACAATGCATTTTAAGAGGTATTCGGTGTTCAGGACTTGACCTTTGGGGTCATCTAGAGGGCAATAGGGGTCATTTCTAAAAATCTAAAAAGGTTTCTCGTACCAA
>JAMKCH010043674.1:0-16991 GCA_023653785.1 Ophioderma brevispina | reverse complement strand
AACAACTATACCCCCAGCAGTTTTGTTCACATTCGCTTCCCCTTTCGAAAAAATGATGAAATATAGAGTCAAAGTTATAGTAGATTTCAAATTACGTGAGACTCCATACATAAATCTAAAGGGGTGACGGTTCGATCCCTGGCCATGTGGAGACTAGGCCTTTGTTGCCATCACAAAACATATTATGTCCATGGTACAAAGTTACTTTACAGAATCGGCTTACTGGAAACTGATGCATTCAGTTCTACAATGGTCTGTTAATGATAGAAGGACTTGCTAAATCCGCTTTGTGCTAATCTCTTATACAAGTTTGGCCCACTTTTTATGGCAAAATAAAAACTTAGTTGTGTTACGTGTGCATTGATATAAGAATGCATTATTTCTCCAGTACTGTGATAAAGAATGATATCTTGTAGTGTCAAATGTAAGTTATGTTCAAATAACAACATTATAAATATTTGCTGGTGTTTTCCATCCTGATACTTCAAATGAAACATCCAAGCTATCTTAGATGTGAAACGATGCATTTTATGTCAACATTTATTTACTAGTTACATTACTATACATTGTATGAGTATCACAAACTTTTCTACATGTGGCCATTAAAATATTTCCTCTTACCTCTCACGGTGAATGGACAGACCTAAAACTTTAAATGAAGTCTCACTTATTTTGAAATCTACTTTAACCGAATACACATTAGAACCTCTAACTTTATTTCTTCGTGAAAGAGGACAGGCAATTTGTGTTCCACATCATGAAATATAGTTAAATCTAAATCGGTGTGGCGGTATAACACTTGGAATCTCTTCAGCTGCATAGATAATAGCAATGGCTCTGCAGTTCCAGATGAAAAAGGAAACTGAAGTGTTTGGTCCTTCTCTATACCGAGCGGATTTACTTATCAATAGTCCCATTATTGGCTGTAGTCAATGAATCAGGATGTACATCCGTCGGTCACTTTTATTCAGGGCAAAAATTGAGAGACATTTAATTGATTTTCTCGAGAATGTGCACATACTAGAAGTGAGAACACACTTAGAACTGATTTGTATAGTTTTAGAAAAAATGTTTCGGAAGAATTATATACTTCCCAGGGGTGGGCCACCTTAGTCCTTATCCGAGCATATTTTTCGCTTTGGCCTCATGGCCTAATAATTTTGACTGTATATTTCATTGAAAAAAGAAACTAATGTTAACAAAACTCATTGTGGATAACGTTGCTTGGTAAGCTGTGACCTAACATCTTTTGTGCAGAACCAAGATCCATAACTTATTTCTGGACCTTATTTCTATTCAATTTAGAATTACCACCATGTATTTAAAAAATACAAGAGAAGGGGGTCTAGCGACCTATGCTAATAACGCGGTAAATTGAATAGAAATGGGGTTACGCGGCAATTAGTTATACTGTAAGTTAAGTTTTGTTTATGCACAAAGATGTTAGGTCACAGTCTGCCATGCCAAACAACTTTCTTTCATGATTTTTTGTTCATCTTTGTTTCCTTTTCGGAAAATGATGAAATATACCGTCAAAGTTAATTGAACGCACAGTAGAAGCCTAAGGTTTATTTATTCGTGAAAGAGGACAAGTATATTGTGCTTTGCGTCATTAAAATATATATATATCTCAATCTTAATCGGCCCGATTAAGATTGAGCTATTTTTTATGACGCAAAGCACAATATACAATATACTTGTCCTCTTTCACGAAAAATACACCTAAGGCTTCTACTGTGCGTTCAATTAACTTTGACCGTATATTTCATCATTTTTCCGAAAAGGAAACAAAGATGAACACCGGGTGATGAGCACCTGAAATCTTTTTCAACTGTATGGGTAATAACAATGGCTCTGTACTTACAGATAAAAAGTAATTTGAAGTGCTTTATCCTCTGCATACCGAGCAGATTTACTGGATATCAACAGTGCTATTATTTGCTCGAGTCAATGCAGCATGATGTACATCTACTGGTCACTGAATATTTAGTAAAAGAAATTGTGCTGACATTTTATTCGTTTTCAATCAAATGTGTAACTTTTGCACTTGACATACCCCATAGTATTGAAAGGTATAATTAGACAATAATAACTGCGCAGAAATCAGTTGCTTCGCCGATGTGCGTAACCAATGTCCTTATGCAAGCATCTTTCTCTCTTTGATCCCATGGAGTACCTTGAAAGGACCGCATAAATAAGTTAATACAAGACTAACATAGTAATGTTGTGTTTGGGGTATAATGTCTCAGTCGCTGGTTTAACTTCCTAAAACTACCCACAGCGATCGATGCCCCTAAGTCAATGAAATATACGATATCATAAAAATTACGAAGTCCAATGCTGTACTGGGCCTGCTCGCCCCGTAATGTGTCTTGATAAGGATCTATTGAGAGCATAATCCGGTGGTTCTAATGCAACAGATTTTCAGATAAGGAATGTAACATATATATGGCAAGACTGGGGCTCGATATGTATTGCAGATTATACATTTTGCTAAGAAAGCGTTAATGCAAACTTGGACTTTTGAGAAGCGCACATGGCACATATATATGTACCCATGTTGCACTTCATGTACCTGAGGTGTTTGTAGTTTCTGTCTTTGCTATTTAGCTAGATGCAATTTGGCATCATATTGCTCAGATTGCGATTGCGATCGAATTATATAAACACGATCGAGCTAAAGCTAAAACAGTTTGTTTGAGATAGGTGTATCAAACACCGAAAACCTCACTTTTTTAAAGTTAACTGTAGTGCTTTTCATTGGCATTGATGAGGGGAATGTGCAATGGATAGAAAGTAAAATTCCAGGCTAAATCTATTGAAACACGTAGTTCGATGGCAGAGAAAAATCAATTTTGTGCATAATGAAATCATTCAAGTCAACGTACACGCATTTATAGATACATTAACTCCCAAAACATTCTGACTTCTGTCTGTCCAATTAACTTGTTTTTATTAATTATTTAAAAAACAATATAGACAGGTGCATCCCAGGTCATAACTGATCTAGTTTCCTACCACATAGCCACTAGTTTTTTATGTTGCATAAACTATATTGTTTAAAATAAGCTTTGGGGCCACCCTGATTTTTGACTTAAAAACAAAATGGCGGCCAAAGTATCAATTTTGGCTAAAAATGCAAATTTCCGTTGTAAAATGGGCACAAAAACACAGAATTCCCTGCTTTTAATATACAAAGGCACAGATCTTGGCCTTGACAAAGGAAAAAATAGATTTTCTTTATCCGTAACCTACAAAATTCAAAATGGCCGTCATGAACGCTCTATACAGCTATACATGGCCATAAAAGTAATTTTCAGATTATATTCGTAATCCGGAAAATGCCATATTAACTTATTGTTGAGCTACTATCGCAAAATCTACATGGCTATAATTTTGCCTTGAAATTGAGCCAAAAACAAAATCAAAATGGCTGCCAAAATACAAATATTGAATCAAATTTTGGCTAAAAAGGTATATTTCGGTAGTAAAATGCGCACAAAAACTTGAAATTTGCATCTTTTAATGTACATAGGCATAGGCCATTGCCTCGATAAACTTAAAATTTCCATTGTTTGATCACGTGACCCAAAAAAATCAAAATGGCCGCCACAAACGTTAAATACAAATAAGCGTAATTATAAGTTTATTCTTCAGGATATGATCATAATGTAAACGATGATTATTAACTTGTTGTTGAGCTGCTACCACAAATGATAAATGGCTATCATTTTGCCTCAAAATGGCAGCAAAAAAAAAAAATCAAAATGGCGGCCAGGATACCAACTTTGTCTTATAATCCATTATATGTATTGCCGTCGTAAAACTAGCACACAAACTCAGAATTTCCTCTTTTTGGTGTACCAAAGAAGTTAAATTTCCAATTTTATCACGTAGCGTGGCTGCATCCTGGCTTGATCTGCATCAACCTTTTTTAGGACGTGCACGGTATTGGTGGTGGTGGGTTGAGCGATTTGGTCCCAGGAACCATCCCTCTCCAGTTGCAGTAACTGCAATGGCATTGTGTTTTCTTTTCTTCATCTACATACGGAAGCCCATGCAATATTTATTTTTGAAGCTAGGAACAGTTGATGCGAGGTGACGAACAACAACTTGCTAAGTCACAGTTCCATGTATTGGAAACCATAAGATAAGGCCCCGAAGAGAAAGCAAGCTCCATTCAAGGCATGGCTGGTCACAGGAACCTAGCTTGGTGTGATGCTGCGTCTGCTTGGTAGTTTTCCACTGGCGGGATGTGTAGTTGTGCGACTAACTCCCAACTACCACACTTCTTGTTGTTTCTTGTAAGCTACAATGTATAGTTAGTTCGTAGAGCCATTCTTATAGTAGAGAGTCCAGTGCCTTCTTGGTTTCTTTATTTGTCAGCCCAAGTAATTTGAAGCAGGTTCTCAGAGTCTGGTCGGTGAATCATCTGGACCCCACTTCTACTGGGAAGTATTTCAACTCCCATCCAGCTTATTGTGCTTCTTTGACATGTTTGATAAGGTCTTCATTGTACTTCTTTCGGTGGTTATGCCATATTCTCTTCTGTCAGTAGTGTTAGCTCAATGACAACACCTTCTTTCCTTGCATGAAAATAGATCGTGACATCTGGTCTCCGTGACGTGGTGTCTATTTTTGGCGGGAATTTGATGAGGAGTTTGTCTTCATCCCACACCACAGTCCACACAGAGCACCCGGTCAAAGAGCATGTTTATTCCATGTCTTCAGCATTTCTGGTGAACAGGAGTAGAGGAGCTTATTCCAGCTGATGTTTATGCTGTCCTTTGCAAAGTTCACATTGATATCGCCCTCTTTCATGTAACTCTCTCACCCCATTCCAGTTCTTTTTCCCACCTTTCAAAGTATGGTACTTCACAACTTGCATACATTTTATGTGGATAGAAAGGCCCTTTAGTGGCAGACCTTTGTTGTTTCTGTTCCTGTATAAGATGGATGGATTGGTACACATTAGCAGTCCTGTCCACTTCTTCACGTATCGAGCTGACAGAGTTTCAAGATTCTTGGCAAGTGAGATAGGGAAGCAGTAGATGAACTCCACTGAAATTCGACTAACGTACACGCAGAGAAATAATTACACAGCCTGTGTAAAAATTCGCATGTTTACTATGTAAAAACAGAACACCATAATTTTTATGTAACAATTATGTAAAACTTGTAAATGTAAAAATGTACACATTAATAATGTAAAAGTGCACATAAAATATATGTATTATCAGTTGTGTAAACATTTACCAAATCATAATGTAAAACTTAAAACACCATAATTTATGTAATAATTCTTGTCAGAATTATGTAATCTTCCACTTGTTATTTATGTAAATATTTGAACTCAATTATATAAAATGCTTACATGTAAATTATGTAAACATGTGAACACAATTATGTAAAATGTTTACATAATATAGATGTAAATTAGGGAAAATAATTCACACAAAATAGTCACACAGTCATTTCATGAAAATGTGCAACTTTTTCAATGCCATACAATAAATGGCAATTACAATATTTATTAGTATTTATGGTGGAAAAATGGTTTACTTGACGAAGTTACGTAATCAAATGAACATTTTTTCCTTTGATCTCAGGCCAATTTCTAATTAAAACAAATTCATTAGAAAAATAAATTTCGTGAAAGTTCGACTCTCCATTGTTGACCCATTGTTGAGTCACACAGTATTGTCCTCGAGACAATTCAAGCATGAGGAGAATACCTCCTAAAATATCTGAAATTTACAGGTGAACCAGGGCCTTGTATTGTTATTCTTCACATGCTTGGATGCTCTGGAGGACAAACAAAATCCATTAAAGATACTTCCTTTGGCGATGCTGGGATTCAAAGAAAAAAACGGATGTACACCACGTTCCATTGACTTCCAGCCAAATAAGGCGCTATTGATAAGTAATCGTCCGGTATGCATAGGACAACGGACTTTCAGATTCATTGGAACTGAGAGCCCATTGTTATGGTCCATGACGTTGAAAACTTTCAGCTTCGATTTAAGATTGAGCTCACGAATAAAATTAAAAATCAAGCTTCTTCTGCTGATTTCAATAACTTTGACCGTATATTCATCATTTATTAAAAAGAAAACGAAGATATTAAACAAAAATAGTGTGGTGTTCCACAGGCTCGATATTGGGTCCCCTTGGTTTATTTACTTTATGTAAATGGGCATTTCAAATTCTTCCAGTCTGCTAAATTTCATTCTCTTTGCCAGTCATTATAGAAGTCAAACCGGACCATTATTCGACAAATCCAATCGTTACCCTTTCGGTCTTACCAACCCCAGTGAACTTCAGTCCGGCGTGCGCTTTTAAAATGCCAAAAACGTTCGAAAAAAGCTTCTAGGTAATCGTTCCTCATCCTGTCCGGTCATTTTAGCGAATATATAAAATGTGACGGTAGCACCTTCATCGGTTATTAGGGTATGCGTCAAGTGAAGGGTAGGGGGTTGGTTGCCACCCAAGGGTTATTTATGAGTGCATTTTGAAAATATTATGTACAGTATGGCTCTAAAACTTTATCTTTATGTAAACTATAGCCATTGAATATAAATAGAGCTGACAACCGCATCCGAAATCCGATTTCTACGTTTTTTAGCGCAAATTGGATTTCGCCGATTTTCTGTGGAAATGCCAATTTTTGCCGCTCGCGGGACGTGATGACGTATTGTGACGCCATACTAGGATGTTGGATATTTGGTATCAATGGAAAAGGAAGGACCATAGATATCCACTGGTATCAAAATCATAAGAGCGGGGCCTTTATAACGAATCTCGAGGGTTGGTAACCCCCCCCTTGGTAAACCGTGTTACAAAAAAGGCTTGGTAAGACGAGGTTACTCTTGCTGAAGACGAAATTTCTAAGTCATTCAATGTAATTGGTTCAAATGTGTTTTCAGTACTTTTCTCTTTTCTTTTAATTCTTTAATTTTCATCTTAATTGCCATTGATCTAAATGTATATGTGCTATAACTCTAGTATTTCATCTAAGGTGAAGGGCTTAGTATCGGCCATACTTGGCCTTCCAGCCTTCTCCTCATAATATTTCTTCTCTGATGTTATTTGAACACACAGTCGAACCTCTAACTTTATTTATTCGTGAATGAAAGAGAACAGTCAATTTGTGTTCCACGTCATGAAAAATAGTTAATCTAAATCGAAATGGTGGTTATAACACCTGGAAAATCTCTTCAGCTGCGGGTAATAGCAATGGCTCTGCAGTGCCAGATGAAAAAGGAATCTGAAGTGTTGTCCTCTGTATACCGAGCGGGTTTACTTTATCAATAGCCCCTTATTTGCTGGAGTCAAGAATCAGGATGTACATCGTTGGTCATTGTTATCAGGGCAAAAATTGAGATGACATTTTAATTGATTTTCTCGAAAATGTGCACTATACTAGAGTGAGAACACACTTAGAATGATTTGTTATAATTTGTAGAAAAAATTGTTCGGAAGAATATTATACTTCCCAGGGTTGCGCCACCTTAGTCCTTTATCCGAGATCTTTTTCGCTTTGGCGTCATGGCCTCAAATTTTGACTGTATATTTCATTGAAAAAAGAAAAATAATGTTCAACAAAACTTATGGTGGATATGTCTGCCTTGGTATGGAGCTGACCTACCATCGTTTTGTGCAGAAACCAAGATCCATAATCTTATTGCTGGACTTATTTCTATTCAATGCGACACCATGATTTATAAAAATACAAAAGTAGGGGGGTCTAGCGACCTCTATGCAAATAAACGCCGTAAATTGATAGAAATGAGCGGTTACGCGCAAGTTACGGGAGTTAAGTTTTGTTTATGAACACAGATGTTAGGTCACAGTCTGCCATGCAAACAACTTTCTTCATTATTTTTATTCATCTTTGTTTCCTTTTCGGAGAAAATTATGAAATATACCGTCAAAGTTAATTGAACGCACAGGGAAGCCTAAGGTTTATTTATTCGTGAAAGGAGGCCAATTATATTGTGCTTTGCGTCATAAAAAAATATACTCATCTTAATCGGTCCGATTTATTAAGATTGATCTTAGGCATTTTACTGGTGTTCAATTATTTGACAGTAAGATCATCATTATCCGGAAAAGGAAACAAAGATGAACACCGGGTTGATGAGCACCTGAAATCTTTTCAAATGTATAGGATAATAAAAATAGCTCTGTACTTACAGATAAAAAGAATTTGAAGTGCTTTATCTTCTGCATACCGAGCGGATTTACGGATATCAACAGTGCTATTATGTGCTCGAGTCATGCAGCTGATGTACTCTATGTCATGATATTTAGGAAAAGAAATTGTGCTGACATTTTATTTCATGTCAATCAAAATGTGCAACTTTTGCACTTGAACATACCAGAAGTATTGAAAGTATAATTATAAAATAATAACTGCCGCAGAATCCAGTTACTTCGACGATGTGTGCGTAACCAAGTCCTTATGCAAGCATCTTTTCTCTCTTTGATTCCCATGGAGTATCATTAAAGGACCCGTATAAATAAGTTAATTACAAGACTAACGTGAGTCATGTTGTGTTGGGTATAATGTCTCGTGGTTTTTAACTCCTAAAACTATACCCACTTGCCAAAGGTATTGGCATGGAATGAGGGGATGTGCATTGCATGGATGGAAAGTAATTCCAGGCAAAATCTATTGAACACTGTAGTCCAGATGGCAGAGAAAATTCAATTTTTGCTGCTATGAAATCATTCAAGTCACCGTACGATTTAAGCTACATTAACTCTCAAAACATTCTGACTTCCTCTGTCCAATTAATTGTTTTTATTAATTATTTAACAAATACACACGTTCAAATAAATATTGAAGCTCACCGAAAAGAAAGTTTATTGGGTAGCTTGAACCTAAGACATTGTTTTTTACAATACAAAAGGGAATGGGACAATTTAAAACCTGCCGATCTATTGAAATCTGGGTATTTTCCTCGTTTTGAAAAGTTGTGCGAATAAAGGTTTGGTACAATTAAATACGTTTATGAGAAGTTTCCGATTGAACTCAACTTTGTAAGTAGTAAAAGTTGTCGGCGGGAAGAGATAATTCACGATCAATATTGTCCGCCAATGGTATGAAATGAATAAGCAAAACTTTGTTTAAACAGATCAAATTCCGAACCGTTGTATTTTGCCCTGACTTTTGCAGTTAGCGTTTTTGCGGAACCGTCGTACGGTACTCATCCAATAGGCTTCTTTTCAAGTTAGCTGCTCGCGCCTTCAAAAGACAGCCTATTGATCTGAGTACCGGACGACGGGATCCGCAACTATCGATAATGCAGATGTTGCGGCCCCGTAGTACGGTACTAACAAAGGCTCTTTTCAAGTTAGCTGCTGCGACTCAAAAGAAGCCTATTGTTTGAGTACCGTACGACGGGAGCCCCAACATCGCTTTACAACGAGCGATGATAAATATCCAAGGTTCTTCAACCATTGAATTACTTGACGGTATTAGAGGAGAGTTACATAATTCTGCTTTTGAAGCTCCCTAATTCGTGAATGGGTTTGCCGTTAAAGTTTTTTCAGAGTTAAAAGTCAATATTCAACTGCGACCAGTTTGTTGTCGTTTGTTGTGCGAAATGAAAATCAGTAAATTGAATACTCTAAAGAAGAAATAATTTCAGTTGGACCATTGATGATTGTTGGTACAATGATGAATAACGACGTTTCTTTAATAATTTCTATGTTCGAAAAACGTATATTTTTAGAAATAATTAATAAAAATCGGAATTCTAAGTTAATTGGACAGACAGTAACCTATTTGATTTCAATGGTATTCATGGTAAACAGGGGATTTGACTGCTCCGATCGGCTTACTGCGGAAACCAGTGCATTCAGTAAACAATGTCTGGACATGATTGAAGGATTATGCCATTGTAGCCGGGATGTCAAATCGTTTTGCACTATGATCTATTAAGAGGTAAGTTTTATGTTCAAATGACAAACGTGTACAGAAATAAATGTGGTGTTTTCATCCTGATATTCAATTAAAATCCATCTATCTTAGATGTGAAATAATGTATTTTAAGGGTCAACATATATTTACTAGCTACACTACAATATGTATGAGTATCATAAAACTGTTTTACTTGTGAGCCAATAAAATAATATCCTCATACCTCTCACGGGAATGGACCAGACCTAAAACTTTTAATGAGGTCTCACGTATTTTGAAATCTACTATAGTTTGTCCGGCAACAGGTGAATTCAGGCCACATATTCGGCCTCGTTGCCAACTAATCGACCGCTGTCAAACTTTCCCTCCGGTTGACAAGATGAATCTATTATAATTGTCAATTAACGGGCTATATGGATTTAATATTTTTAATGAAAAATGAAAAAAATGCGTATCCAAAAGTGAGAACAAACACACAAAAAATTGAGTCGGAAAAGGTATATCGTCAATTGAAAATATGTAGTTGTGGCGTCCCTAGACAACCTTATCCACTTAAAGAGGACACTGCTACATTTGAAACATAGTGCGACCTCTAGATTTCAAAATTTATATTTTTGCATGGTTATAAGCCTTGGTATACATTAGCCCTCACTGAAATTATTAAACCCAAAAGTAGAGCGATCACTTATGGTAAACGAACGTTTTATAATAATGTCGCTCGGCGACATTAATTCAGCAGACGACGCGGAAACGGCGTGTTGTTTGACGGTCTGTGGACTTGTGGTTTTGAATTCCAAAGAGTTACGAGGTCTAGATACACACTAAAAAAACAGCCAAGTCAACTATGCACCGAGTAAAAAACGGCGGGTCAAAATTATGCCCACAAACAAGGGTCTCATTTCACACGTTTTTGCCCAAAAAAGTGGTCAACATTTTAACCCCTTTAGTCGGTGCATAGTTGACTCACACGGTGTCAAAAAATGACTCCATTTTTGAAATATTTTAGGTTGTATTCATGTAATAGACAATTGTCTCTTGTTTAAAGTTACGGCAAACTAAAGTGAACCTACAAATACCGGGATGTCTTTAGCCTCTTATTTAAAGAGACATGAGGAGATTCAGGAAGAAGCGCCAATTTTTCTCGACCCCGGTTTTTACATATTGGAATGGCATATCAATGTATTAGATCACAACTGAAGTGAATAGCCGAATACGCGTCTTTATGTAATAAGATGATGATTTAGTAGTTTCTGGGGTCGTGGGCGCAACAGAAATTCAAAGCATGCGTTTCTATGGGGAACGATAAGGATAGCAGGCAAGTTCAAAACAAGGTTTGCGGTTTCTTTTGTACTGTTTGGCAATTAAACTTTCGAAACGTTCTCGTAGGGGTTCTACAACCGATCCCGTGTGCAATTTGCGAGATATTCGTATCCTAAAAACATCTCCTCCGTCACTTTAATGTCCCCTTGTCCTGACTTTTGCAGTCCTCCCCCCCCCCCCCCCGTGTATTTTTATGTATGAAATATATCTCCATTCTTCAATGGCATAGATTATCATTGCGAGTGTAAATTACTGCCAGTCAAGACATTCGGGGGGGGGGGGGAAGACCAATATCATGTTAAGCAGGATGTCGGAAGATCAGCACGCTCACATGGGATTATTTGAGAGTTCCTTAGCAATGATTGTGATGTTTGATAGCTTGTCCTCTGCTTATTTGGCCGCCCAGAATGTCTCGTATTTCTATATAAGACTTGCATGGTGCCACTGAATTTGTAGAAATATAAAATCGATTTCTTCACAGGAACCTCTGTCGGGGGCTATATGTTCGACACAAGATTCGTTAATTTCAGATAATAGTTCAATCCAAGGTGGTTTTCAACTTCCAAATAGCTAGAGTCTCATCTCAGCCTCTAACTTTATGGTACAGTTGGGCCACAGTTATTTTCCTATCGAGACTGCGACCAGCTAGCCAAAAGGCCTCACATTTCCACTGATAAAAAGTATGATATAGGCGATTTTTTCAGAATGGGCTTGCAGATATGATCGACGAATTGTGAACAACATGACTGAAAGTGATAGAATGGTTTTGCTTTTATAAACCCTATGAAAGGCATTCGATACTAGAAGTTCAAGTTGAGACCTCATTAAAGGTTTAAAGGTCCTCTGTCCATTCACGTGAGAGGAAATGTTGTAATGGATTCACAGGTGAAAATTATGGTACTCATCAATGATAGTAAAGTGTAGCTGTAAACAAATGTGACAGAAAATACATTGTCCCACATCTAAGATAGCTGGACCGGGGGCCACTTGTATTCAAAGGTGGATATGAGTGCTGGGGAACATGGCTTTCAAAATGCCAAGTGGCTCTAAACAGTATTTCACCCACTAAAAACAAGCTAAAAACATACCCTAACACGTATTTTTATCTGTTTATGATTTGCCCTCAACAAGTACGCAGTGCAATGAATCGATAAATATAAACTTTATTATCTTGCTTTGATTTAATTCCAAGTTCCGATTACAATACTTTGGATGATTTTGATCCCGCCTGCTTAATGAGATATAACATGCATGACAATTTCAGGGTTAGAAAAAAAAAAAAACATACCCTTGTTCATATTTTGCTGTTTTTGGACACCCTCTAAACGATGCTACGCGCGTAACATCGCCTGTTGAGAGAAAAAAAGACACCTTTTACGAGTTTTCTTGTTCACGCATCATAAAACACATACCCTAACAAGTATTTTTATCTGTTTCTGATGCCCTCAACAAGTACGCAGGCATTGAATCGTAAATAACCTTATTATATGCTTTGATTACTTCCCAAGTTCCGATACAAGATTGATTCCTGCTTAATGAGATTTTAAACATACAATTCAGGGTAAGAAAAAAACAACCCTTTTTCATATTTTGCTGTTTTGACACCCCAAACGATGTTACGCGCGTAATCGCCGGTTGGAAAAAAAGACACCTTTTTACACGCGTTCTTGTCACGCATCATATCCACCATTTGGAATACAAGTGCCCCCCCCCCCCCCCCGGGAGCTTGGAGTTCTTTGAGTATCCTGATGAACACACCAGCAAATATTTCATTAAAGGTGTATTTTGAACATAACTTCCCTTTGACACTGCAAAATATAATTCTTTATCACAGTACTGGAGAATGCATTCTTATATCAATACACACATAACACACTAAGGTTTGATTGGTATTTAAGCCATCAAGTGGGCCCAACTTGTATAACAGATTAGCACAAAGCGAATTTGCAAGCCTCCCTAGCATTAACAGACCATGGTTAACTGAATGCATAATTTCCAGTAAGCCGATTCTGTAAAGTAACTTTGTACCATGGCACAATATGTTGTAATGACAAACACACGGGGCCCCCCCCCCCTTAAAACAAAAGTTTCCCCCGCCACCTGGCCGGGGATTGAACCATCACCCCTTTGGAAATATGTATGGAGTCTCAACTTAATTGAAATCTACTATAACCTTTCATTACAGAAATTTCAATGATCAAGGTGCTGATGTCTAAAATGTTTACATCTTAATTTAACTGCAGAGTGCAAAGGTGTGTTTTTTTAAACATCATTGTAACTCCATTGAATTTTTTACATATGTGCCACATAGGTGAACACGGTCAACTTTTAATGTATCTTTGACTATACAACTTCCAGCAAAATAAGAGTCTGAAATCTTGAGTCACACCCCCCCCAAAAAATCTAGCAAATGGTTAGGTGAACATAAGTTATTTGATAAAACGAAAGTTAGTTGGTTGACTCGGCTAGACTTCATAATATTATATAGTGATCCTTATGTTCTACAAAGCACTTCACTTGAACGTTGACTACTTCAAATTCTTATGGGTGTTACTTGACAGTGAATTGAATTGGCATAAACACGTTCTGATGTAATGAGAAAATACTTGGTAACTGGCATTATTACGCCGCTTCAAATTATACTCGATTCATACTCTTACACTGTTTTATATAAAAGGGCCCCCAAAATTTTTTTTTGATCCAACCACATTGCAATTTAGTATGGTATGGGTGGAAAATTATATGAAGATGTTTAGTAAACTAAAAGGTGCTTGTTCCGATTTAATGTGCATTGTGTTCTCTACTGATATTGAAAGCCCGGCACTTGCACATACACCCCATCAAGGACAAATTTCAGAACGACAATGAGAAAAAGACTGCCTTTTCATCATGATCTCAAACCGATGGTACTTCCGGGTAAATCAGGGGGGTCCCAACGACATCGGACACTCACCTTTAATGTTTTGGCAAACAAGATATGCAGCTGGTTATATTAGGTTAAATTCTCTTACCCCTGCTGAACAAATGTTTCACGAGCTAAACTCGGCAAAAGCCTTTCCTGATCGTCAGCAATATTTTAAACCGCTTTAATGGTCTTCAAATGTTTTTAATGGTCTTGGCGTGCGTCCACTACATGCGATGGTCACGATTCATGTACAAGGCAATCTAACGTTTGTATCACACGGGCGCAATCGACAAGCTGGTCTGTTGGAATTACTCCAGAAAGTAATGTTGATTTAAGAATGTTTTTCAACATGGTTTTGATATACAAAGGCAAAGGACGGGAATAGTATAGAGCCATCTGTTACATTCTCATCAAATGTGCCAATCCGTTTGTGAACCTTTAAAGACTCTTAAAGATGACGTACAAAGCTTGTAATGGAAATAATATATTATTTGATGTACCATCACTTTTACCTCCCTTAATGTGTTATATGATTACTACATTGCAAATGACTTTCTGAAAGTGTTGATTTTTATGTCTGTTCTAGTTTCTTTATTTGTGTATATTTTTATAACAATCGGATCGCTTCAATGATTCTAATGATTTTATTTGTCATATGCTGTTGACTTTTACTTCGTATGCATGCTGATCGCTGTAATTATTTCGCTGTAACAACTGTAGTTGTTCATTGTTTTTTTTTTTAAGAGCGTTTTTTTTTTTATAAATTTAAAAGTGTTTTAATCAGTTTTTTGAATTTTTGTTTCAATTTATTTCATCCGGTTAATGTATTTATATATCATGTTTTATATGTATAATTTGAATGTATGTATAGTGTCTTATCATTTGTACTAAGTGAACAACAGTGCCCCTGTTTACAAAACGCGGATGGCTGGTCGGGCCATCCTGTATAAAGATAATTAAATGACTAAAATAAAGCATTTTTAAAGCAAACTGAAATGATATTTTTCCCGGCCTAAGGGGGCTGCCACCGGCTCAACGCTTGCAACTTTCTTCGAAATAGATGAAAGCAAAATCGTAATACTTGAGCGTCCTATTTATATCCACAATCGAAGGGCTTCGATGGCTCCATAGATTACTTCCAAGAGACACCTGCGATTTGTTCCGAATGTTGCGAACGAGGTGTAGATAATAACATATTTGAGATGTTTTCAGAGACATACATTTGTGGCATACACTGCTCGAAATATACCCTAAACCATAAACAATCGCTGATTTGACCATAATTATGAATATGATTTCAATATTACTCCTTTTTTGATAAACGATAGCATATTAATGATTTCATACATGTTGATGTGAACAAGCTGGGTGGCCCAGGCCTGGTGGCGCTATAATACCTTAACATTGTCTATGGGCTCAGACGATGGCGGCCAAGACTCTTCAATAGAGCACTCATCAAACGACTCAAACTCACTTGACGTTGACAGATGTGACTTTGCAGCTCCTCGACAGTAGAGATCAAACGCAAGGTTAGTGGAGTGCGCTAGAGCGTTATTAGCATGCTGGAAGTGTTTGTTCTTAGATACTTGATTGGTTTCTTCTTCTTTATGCTTCAGTACTGATATTGACGAGTGTTTCAGATAGACAGTTCCATTCGGGTTAATTGTGCATCAAGCCCGTGCCGAGTTCATCATTGTGTGTTACACAGTGGTCTATCTTTTGTATTTATTATGTGGTATAACATGATATATCAATTAAGTGGACAAGGTCTTACTACTTCCGTTGGTGGACAAGGGGAGGATTCCATAGAACCCCCTACTGAACCCACTTTCCCGAAGGAATTTTTGAACGGAATTTGTGTACCCACACAATGCAGGGTCATAAGAATACTAACGATAAGCAATAAATTAGAATTCCACAAAGAAACCTAAAAAATAGGGGCAAACAATTAATTTTCAAATTCGAAAAAACCCACAATTAAACACGGCCTCCGTTTTCCCACAACATAAACTGTGTAATGCAAAAGTTGTTACTTAGGTGTTCTAAAAGGTGCAATCTACCTATTTTACACCAATGATGTCTTTTTTACATATGTTAAGTTTGGATAGGTAACATTGTCTGCAGTGGTAACTTCCCCATTGGTTTTTACGGTGTGTGTTATGGAGATATGGCAAAACAAAGTGATTTAAGAATATAAGGGTTAACTGCTTTTTTACAATATTTTTTTAATTCTATTTATATACAAATACTTAACAGCAAACGTATTCTTAATTGTTTTAAAATGACATGATATTTAAACACTTAAGATGCCCTAAGGGGGGGGGGTTCCATAGTACCCGCAAGCTTTGTTTTTTCGGCGATTTCGCACTCGCGAAAAATATTTTCGAACTCTAAGATTTTTTGTAATTGTGCAACTTATCGCTGCGCTTCTTTCCTAAACAAAATTTACTAAATTTCTCGCCCGTTAATGATGCTAATTAGTCTTAGGGGTCCCTAGGAACCCCCCCTTAGGCACCAACGGGCGTGTGATTTTAAAAATAAATTAGCAACACCCATGTTTGCCAGAAATATTTTTCTGCTTATGTATGTTCATATGCCATGAAACAAATTAATTACATAATCAGAAAAATATAAACCCTTTAATGTGCTGAAAGAAGCGATTCCATCATCGAGCGACTGCGCCCCATTGCTATAACAAACCTCTGCAAATACGACTGCCCCCACAAAAAATACAAGAATTACAAAATGGTTAATGTTTGTGTTACTTATGTCAATTGGTCCTTCTAGAGTAGATATAACAAACAAATGATGTTCAATGGTGTATGCTGTGAACAGGGC
>JAMKCH010043673.1:0-13379 GCA_023653785.1 Ophioderma brevispina | reverse complement strand
CTTCGCTCTAACAAAGAACACCTGTTGACAGCAATCCTTGATAAGCTTAGTCAAGCGGATATCCTTGTGATTCCGGATATTATGGAGTAGGCTGATTGCAGTGTCGTTAGGTTGCCGATAGGTCGGAAACACTACTCCGGTTACCACACCCTTTCAAAACCATCCTCAATGTGTTGAGTTAGGTTGGAGTACCTGGCTGGTTGTTGAATTTGCCTGGCCAGAAACTGCTTGTTCTAGTATGAGGTGTTAGTCTATCACAGGCGATACGATGGGCAGGAGACGTTTCAAAGAGGTTGTGTAGGTATGGCTGAGGAGTTATATTAGTCTGTAGCTCTTGGGATTAGATGGATCTTTACCAGGGTTAGGAGTGCCATAACATTGTGCTTTCCTCCAGACTTTGGGAACCGTGGGAAATAAGGCAGCATGTGTAGAGCTCAAGAAGCCCCGGGTTCCTTTGCTACTGGGCCTCTAATTTTTCGTGCTCAGTTGAGTTTATCAAGGCCTACTGCATTTCATGGTTGAAGTTTAGCAATACCGGATTCCAATTCCATCATGTTGAAGGGGGCGAGTGAAACCAGGGTCGCCACTAGACCTCTTATGGTCTAGTTTGATCTTCTTGGGCTTCTTTGCTGCACTTGCATGTAAAAGCAGAGGTGGTGGGCAATTTGGTTTGGTGTGACATTTGGCTGCGGTGGAGGTTCTGTTGGATCCCCTCGGAGCTTTCGGGTGGTAGACCAGGCTTTCTGCTTTATGGGGTCATATCCGGTGGATTCAATTAAAGTATGTCCGGTTTTGATCTTTTCCTGGGAGATCCTTTCGGCAGTTGTTTCAGTCGAAAAAGGATCAGCTTTCAAACATGGTGATAGACTTCTTGATATTCTCTAGACCACATTCCTGGGAAAGGCCTGGTATGTATTCTGTCCTACCGCCTCTGGTATGAATCTCTGGGCAGTTTTGCTCACTGTTGGCAAAAATTTGTCATAGTTATGGGGTTTTGGAGCAACCCTCTTCCCTTTCTGATCCAGGTCATCAGCGATTCCTTGCCAGTCTGCTTTCCTATGGTTAAAGCGACGCTAAAAGGCACTTTGTTTGGTCGTACCGCAGCGTTGACTTGGAGAACGATTGGTCGATGTTGAGTCAGAACAATCTTGCTACACAAGTTAGGAGGATGTTTTACTAACAAATAGAAGAATCAGGGTTTGTAATTCTCTTCAAACCGGGCGCTATGAAATGATGGTGGCAGCTTAGCGTCGTGAATGAAGGAGACGTAGATGTGGACTGTCTATCCATTCTGCGGACAGCGTGTCCATCTTTGTTAGTTCATTGGAGCCCCATTGGGTACTATGGCTGTTGAAATCGCCATAAAGAAGTGAGGTTTTGGTGGAATTCTCACGGACGAGGAGGGTGCTTGAAGTCTATACTGATGGAGTTTTGTAGGACGGATGTAATTAGGACAGAGCTGAGCTCAATGGTAAGGACTTCAATGTTGTTGTCATCAGACATTGAGGTTGCTTCTACTAGGTGCCTGTTTTCACATATAACACTCCATATTGTCACTGTGGTCTCTCGATGGCAAGTACCATTCCTGGTATGGTGGGCGGTGGTTATTGATTACTCTGTGCATTTCTGCAGACATAGGACATACGCATTGGAGATTGTTATACAATATCAGCAATGATGTACTTTTTGCATAGAAAAAAACCCTCCACATGCAATGACACTTAGTCAAGGCAGACCTTAGAAAAAACCTGCTCTGAGGTCTAGTCATGATATTGGTATACTAAGGAAATGATGTAAAGGAAAACAGTGTTTGGTGTTATGAGATTAGTTCCACTAACTATAATAGAAGGTACTAACAGGGGAGACCAAAGACGTTTCTACTTCTCCCCCAGTGATGTGACGCTTATTGTCCACTTTCTCTTGATGATAAGGGACTGCTTGGCACTGCCTTCTGTAAGAGTCAGTTCGATAACGGCACTATTTGCCGCTCCATTTGATCACTATGAACACCAACAGACGGTGGCCACGTTGTGCCTGCGAACACATTTCGCCACCCAGTGAAGATACTGTATAGGTATGAGTCAATAACCGAAATCCTGCACCCCCCGGGGATTTTTGGGACCACTAGTTGGGAAACATTATACATATAGCTATCAAACAAAGGTTGGTCTGCAAAAATCCCTATCCTGGGTTAAATGAGTGAGGGCGCTTTTTTCCAAAATGGCGGCCAGTATTCACTTTATACCCTTTTTTGACATATCTTAATTTTTGATCTAAATTCACGCACTATGTGACTACTTAGTCGACACCAAAACACACCAAGGAATAGTTTGAACACTTTTCGCATGCTTAACCTGCCTCTAGAGGGCGTCATATTTCAAAATGGCCACCAAAAACAAATGAAACACCGTGTATTTACACACTTAATGACTCTTTAAAGGTAAAAATCGTCCGGTGTCACCTAATTATTACTTTGTCATGCACCAGTGGATTAGTTGAGGTAAAGTTAAAAAACTTAAATATGAAGTAGTTAGCCTTTCAAGTGTTTATATAGAGGGCGGCTTTGACCGTAAAAATATTCTATAACTTACTATTACACTAGACGACAACCACAGCCTTTTTTTGTAACACGGGATTACCAAGGGAGGGGGTGGTTTCCAGAATTCGTTATAAAGCACCCGATGTTATGATTTTGATACCAGGGATAGCTATGATCCTCCTCTTTCCAATTTATTACCAAAATAAGTACCAAACAGGACCTAGTTATGGCTTCACAATGACGTCATCAAATCCGCAAAGTCGGCGAAATGCATCCACAAAAAATAGGCGAAATTCCAATTTTACGCTAAAAGGGTAGGAATATCACATTTCATTGCGGTTTTGGCGCTAAATGATGGCAAATGACTTAGTTTTACATAAACATTAAGTTTTAGAGCCCAATTCTGTGCACAATATTTTCAAAATACACCATAAAATATCCTCAGGTGGGCAAACCACCCTCCCCCTACCCTTCGAATTGACGGATACCCTAACCCCGGTGAAGGTGCTACCTTACATTTTTTTCGCTAAAATGACCAGAAAGGATGGAGAGAATGATTACCTGGAAGCTTTGTACGAAAGCTTTTTGGCATTTAAGCGCAAAGGAGCATAGTTCATAGGGGAGGGGTGGATTTTTGTTGTTATTGTCACAGGCAGCTAGTCAATCTGCTTCAAGATAATGAGAGAAATGAGATACTCTCCGACGCCACTCAAACATGCTATTAACTCAAGACTCCACAGTATAGTTCAATCGGATCATGGATTTGAGGTAAACGAAAGCGCGCGGATACGCTGAAACATTCTAAAATCCAAAAGCTCCGGGGCCTCCGCCCCCTGGACACCTGCCCACGTCAGCAGAGTAGAGCGATCTGCTCAAGATTAATGAGATAACTGAGAGCTCTCCGAAGGGACCCAACATACTAAAACTGAGATGTTCCGGGGCTCCGTCCCCTTGACCACACTCCAGGGGCAGTATAGTCATCTGCTTCAAGATAATGAGTTAACTGTGATCTCTCCGAAGGCACTCACACCTGGCTATTTAACTCAAAGCTTCCACTGGCTCTCGACCCTGGACCGCCGCTAGGGCTTATAGTTCTCTGCTTCAGTGATTTTTGAGGTAACCGAGAGCTCTGCGGATGCGCTGAAACATGCTAAAACCCAGAGCTCTGGGGGCTCCGCCCCTGGACCGCCGCAACGTTCACATCGTTCATCTGCTTCAAGATAGGACATAACCCCTCTCCGAAAGCACTTTGAACATGTTAAAAACTCAAGAGCTTTCCGCCGTCTCTGCTGCCCCTGAACCCCCACAATGGGCTTTTTTCCCACTTTACCTACCACCCTGTATGCCCTCCCGCATGCCCGGATATCGAGCGGCGCTTGCGTGCTGCTCATGTGTGGAGTATATGCTTGCCTTTAATGTTAAGGGTCAAAAGCCCACAAGCTTGACCCTCGTTGGATGCCTCCTGTCGGCTTTTGTCGTGGGTGTCCTTTCGGCCAGCTTCCATCGACAAATTATACATGCAATCGTGTAGCATGCTGAGCAATAGCTTCCAAGTCTGGTATGGAGCACCCGTGATATTGGACAGATGCCAGCTTCTGAAGAACCCGCCGTTAAGGTCCAGTCCGGAGTAGTTTCGTCTTAGCAATCCCCGGTCCGTTGAAATCGTCTCTAAGGAGTTTGGGTGAGTTGGCTTGTGGAAAGAAATACTTGCTGTCATCCAAGTGGGCATCTATTGGTATTGAGTCCTGAGTCTCTTCTCCGCCTGGGCTGGCTTTTTCGTGGGTTGAGTGGCGGTGTCTCAGCTGCTTGAGATCCAGAATCGGCCGATCTTCTGTATCAGATATTCTTCCTCTTCTATTATATCAGACACTCTGTGGGCATCAACTCTCCTGAGGCCCACTTGTATCTAGTGCACCACCATTTAACTTCCAACCATGATCATCTGGGGAGGAAGTTCTGGCTCTGGCCACATCTGGCCTGATACCAAATCAGGGCTTGAGTATGGCTCTCTGCTGTGCAGCCTCAACAAATCCCTCATGCGAGTGCTTTGGCACATCGGTCGATCTTCCAAGGCTTAGTAAAGCACGATCTACTTGGTACGTTTTCACTTAACCCTCGTCTACCTGAGCGTTTTTGTAACAACTCCCGACCCCCCCCCCCCCCATTTTCGTTACTGAACAGCCGATTCGCTGTAAATTTGGTACCACCGGGAGCTTAGAGTTTTTTCTTCTTTCCATTTGTATCAAAATAAGTGTCCAGCATCCGCCCATTAGACGCACTTTGCCGTCATATGTGTTTAGGAAAATTGAAAAGACATGCAGGAATATATGTGGAAAATTGATATTTCGGCAATTTTTAGCCACTCAAAACATTATTATACCACTAAAAATGCTCTCATTTTATAAACTAGTCATGTTCATCAAGTAGAGCCAAAAAAACCAGCATGAAAATTGGATCTTCCTAACATTTTTGGCGAAAATTTAATTTTCCCCTATGTGTTTGTCTATAGAAATTTACAATTTTTCTAAAATTTTTAAGTTTTGTGCATGAAGTCAATGTGACGTAATGCTAGTCATGTTGGTACTCATTTTGGTATCAATTGAAAGAGGAGATCATAGCGTATCTATTGTATCAAAATCAAGTACCTGTGATGTTTTTGTGTTGTGCTAGGCCATGTTGGTACTTCTCTTCCTGAAGGGGGTGGTTTGATTTTGGATCCATTTTGAAAAAGTGCCCTCACAGTTTAACCCAGGGTGGGATTTTTGCAGACAACCTAAATTCAATTGCTTATGGTAATAAGCTTCACAAAAGGGTTGTCTCCAAAAATCCCCGGGGGGTCAGGGGGGTCATTGTAGCCGTATTCTAGTATCTTGAGTTCAGCAAGTCATCCGGTAACGTTCTATGGCCTTGGTTCCCTGCCGCTTGAAGAATCCAACTCTTTTAAGGAAAGACTGTGCAAACGTTTTGGTCAACTCCAAGGATCCTCCATACTCTTTGAGCATACATTTGCCTTTGACCTTGATGGTAACCTTGGCTGCACATCACAATTTTTTCTGGGTTGACAACACACACATTCCGTCCTAACGTTTTTTGATTTTCCTCCGATGCCTAGCGTCGATTGTTTTCCCCAGAAGAGGTCGGCCCCCTCGTCGGCTTGCAATACTCTCAAAGGTTAGCTGCAGGGGTAATCTTGTGTGTCGTTTTATACCACTTTAACAAACCCACGACATGGTGCTTTTGTTAACTTTTTTCAACTCGAGCAGTGGCCTACCGAGCAGTTGACCCAAGGGGGTAAAATTCCCAATCGTCCCGCCAGAGGGCCAAATTCGTATTGTCTTGGTGATTTGCCCCAATTACGTCTGAACTTGAAATGGCACGTACTCACAAAAATTGCCAATTTTCTTTAATATGCCCAAATTTAGGCTGAAAATGGCCCAGTCAAAATTCCCAGAAAGAGAGAGATGAAAATGCATTTTGCGTCATATCTTCCCTCTTTTTCGGGCAGAGGGTGGCCACTTTCCCCCTCCCCCGTTTGGTACGCCACTGCTCGGTAGATTACTTGACAGCGGGCTTTGCTATCATGATTTCCATGTAGGATAGCATACTGGGTCAATTTCTGCACATTGTAAGTCAGTGTACTTAGTATCCCGTCATAGCTATTGCTAGCAGTTGATGTAGAAGGTTGACCATCAAATCAACTTCAGCATTTTCCATTGGCTATAGCATTTGCTTTTGCTCTAGAACATAATTTTTGTGCTGCTCGAACCTAATTTTGTGGATGAAAAAAAAAAACATGAATGCCTGTGTTGAAGGTGTCAGGGGGCTTACCCCTTTTAACATAGCGCCACATGATGTATGTCTTTGCACACGTTGCTTTTGTCCTTTTTAAAACACAAAAGTTGGTTACTAAAAGCTATAGTTCTATTACTGCAGAGATGACTTTCAAACCAAACTGCATCCAAGTGCACGGGTATGGCAGCTACATTACATAACAAAAATGAAAAATGTTTGCAGCTTGAATTTGCCGTACATTTATACTGAAAGTAAACAGCTATGAAAATGACTAGTCTTAACCCCAAACAGGAACTTGAAGCAGAAATTTAGCATTTGGCAATAGGCTTAGAATTCTCTCCATCTCCAATTTTTCTTTCTTTTTTCTCAAGGTAAAATTCTTCCAAGTGAAATACAAAAATATTATAAATCAAACGTTCTGTGGTTGCTTAAAAACCATGATTTTGAGGGAATGTACTTACTACTGTCACTCGCGTACTAGCTCCACGCTTACCATTTTCCATGCCATTAAGGAAGAACCTGGATCAAGCCGAAACTTCACACTATACGCATAAAACAATTATTGAACATATACGGAAATGGTTTCATGGAGAAAACGGAATTATACAACCATAAACGATTTAAAACATTTGGTCTGACCATGCGCCTATTTGAAATGCGCGCTAGTGTATATGGGCTAGGTATTGTGTAGGCGATACGGACGGCACAGTAGCGGCATACACCCTCACATGGACGATTCAAATGGGTTCTTTCTATGCCATGTATAACGCAAAACGGCGGTGTATGGAGAACACGTTATGACATTAGCGCGATTTTTAAATCGCACACTGGTCCGCTAGATGGTTTTTAATTCATTGTTATGGTTATATATAATTCCTTTTTTCTATGAAAAACCCTCGATATGTGGTCAATAAATTATTTATAGTGTAATTGTTTAACCATTATTCGTTTACAAGGTTCTCCATTAAAATGGCTCAATAACAAATGATAAAAAGTTCACCAAGACTCAACAAAAGACCACAGCGAACATCCTGGCTGAATGTGTGTATGGGTGACACCTCACACACACTGCCGCGTGGCATCATATAGATGATTGTGGTTCACAACACAAATGGGTGTAACCGAGGATGGTTTACACTGAAGCATAGTGATTATGAATTCTTGTCTTGGCCGTATACTTGATTAATGGATTTCAGATAATATCTACACTTGATGGTTTCTGGCCATTGTGAGTTGGATGAGATGAATTTGTAAGGTTAATAGGGTACTAGTCTAGATACGGATTTTATCCAAGTTTTGCATGGTAATCAGTAGTAAAAAGTAAGCATGGCGGTCCAAAATTCGGCAGACCTTCGTGTCACGTAGTGATGAAAAATTTTTAATCGCCAAAATTAAAATCCTCCCAAAAATGTTGGACTATCACAATTGTAAATAAAGTAACTGCCAAAATTAAAGTGTTTTACAGTAAGTGTCATAACTGAGTTTATAAGCATATTACGAGTGTTTTTTTATTTTCATTTCGACCCAAATTTCCTTTACTGCCTTAATCTGTTTTAAGATGTAGCTTTATAGGAAAGTAGTTTTGACTAAATTTGGTCTGCCGTAGTTTTCCAAAAGGGCTTCTTAAATCCACTCACACAGGAAAAACAAAGAAATGCATAAAAAAGCTATGTGAAAATGTGTTTTTTCAACTTATACATGTAGGATCTTTGATTTGATTGATCAACAAAATACAGTTGAGAGATAAAGTCCAATGTGAGTGATGTGGTTTTAAAAAAGGTGATGTCCTCAGAACTATAATAAAGTGGATTTAGCAGGGCTAGAATTTCGGCGAGAATTCGAGAATCGATTCTCGCAAAAAAGATTCTCGTAAACCGATTTGCGTGAATCAATGCCGATTCTCGTGAACTTGAGAACTTAACACAGTACCGAAATAGCTGATTACCCTTCTTAACTTTTTTTTTTGAAATCAAGACGATTTCGCATCAGCAATGAAATTCTACCCTGATGTAGGCCCTATGAAATCAACTCAGTCTGTTAAAAATTGAGTTATTTATAATTCCCAAGTTCATATACAACACTTTGATGTAGCTCACAGCTGTTAAAAGTCTCATTTAATATGATCAAACCAGAATAAAATAAAAAGCCAGTTTTGATGCAAGTCAAATCTTTCTAATGGTAACAGCGCTCGCCTCTGTGCATGTACACAACTCGAATTACGTCGCACGTCAAGCCACAATTTTCCCAGACATTGGTACTATAAGTTTGGATTATCAGTTTGCTTTTGAAGGAAATTTAAGATTCTTCGAATTGGAAAAAGTATATAGTATAAAAACCATTGAAGTGTAGGGAAAATATTTTTTCTGTCAATGTTAAATTCCAATAGCTTGTGGTAAATTAAAAAGCATAAATAAAATACGGCGAAAAGACACTATAACAGTTTATACCAGACTACTTTTCTACGAGGCGAACGCCAATTGGTTGAAGTGTTTATAGTTATGATTTCTAATCAAGGAACATTTACAGCAATTTCAGAATGTTACAAAAAAAAGTCTTATCCATAAAATGCAATGGATATGTCCAAATATCCAAAAAATTTGATTACTTTTAAATGACACAAATATGAGAGCTAGGGTTAAAAACGTCGAAAATTGGATTGAACGGACTCTCTCTGTTGAGATGTGTGTGGAAACCAGCACGTTTAGGTGAAAAAAACTTTTGTTTGACCTTGGAGTGAACGCGCTATCTTACAAACAGAGAATTTCCACTTCAAAACTGACAAAAATGTTTAAATTTTCAGTTATAAATGGGCGTGCAGGCCTTATCTTATAATTAAATGAAAAATCAAAAGGTTAACCAGGAAGTATAAACTTTTTAACTGGGTTAGAAAACCTGCCGAACAACAAAAAATCTGCGTCAGCCCTTAGCCCGTCCATAACGCGGTTTTGCTTTGGAAGGTGAAATCAAGTCTGGTGACAAGAAGAGACTTCCAATACCAAAATTGCACGTTTTTCGGACTGAGCTTTTAAAATTTAGGTGAAATGGGGGCTTGCGGGTCATTATTTGCAATCAAACATTCAGAAAAAAAATATATATGTATTTTAGATATGTTAGAAGAACACTGGACATGCGACAAACATTCTAAACCACTTTTGGTCGTAGATATAAGTGCCATAAATGAGGCGCCGTATGTCTATGTATTGGTTAAAGTTGAGGTCCGTACAGGTGAGCTATGTGAATAGGGAAAGTAGCAGAAAGTGGTATGAACTAATTTGGATTACTTTTACCACCTTGGATACATTCTGGGTAATTTAGATTTATGAAATTCATTGCGGGCAAGTATGAATTTTCTTAAAATCTAGTTTTACACGTCTTTCTATGGAGAAATGGGCATGTAGAAGGAACTTATAACATACAAATGCGACATTTGTAGGGCCTATATGGCAAGATTCGTGCAATGGGATTTTTCTGGTTGTTGCAGAGATAAATAGTCTTGAATTGCCCATATTCTGTCCAGCTAGAAGTATGAAAGTAGGACGCGGGTTGGGTATAAAATTGTACTGACTTTCAGTGGGCCACCCCACCATAGGTAAGAACAGCGCACTGCAACTGAAAGGCAGCACACTAGGGTGTACTCGAACGTCGCCACTTCAGCCGAGACAGAAAGTATACTTACTCAGTGGTCAAAAGTTCTGTCGCCACTGGCTTAAAATGTTCTAAAAATAAGAGACAATTAGCATTGAGTCAACAGTGTGTATATTTTTCAAACGATCTTTGAGCAGGGTTGGACAAAATTGATTACATTCATTAAACCATGTTCTTTTTTTAATTCTATTACATTTAAGAAAAGAACAGGCACAATGGAAAAGGCTGAAAAAGCAGTTAAAAAAGAAGTCATTAGGAACAGCCCAGTGGAATGAAGAGGCTTGTCGGTTGGAGGAGACATCTTGAGGAGCTAAAGAAGACAATGGAAGAAGAATGCGCTTTCAAATGATATATGTTCAGGGAGAGTTAAAAGGTTACTGTTTTGCAGGATGGCAATTTTGGTAGACATTTCAAATCCAAAGGTGCAATTAACGAGATAGGGAATCGATTCTCGCCAATGCATTCTCGTAGCTTCCAGATATGAGAATCAATCTCTCCCATTGAATCATTGTATTAGTGTAGTCCTTCAAGTAATTAATTCTCCCAAACCCAGACGGCAATTTGCACCCCTGCCAATAAAGTATGCAAATGAGGGATTGCCATTGATTCAACAAAGCACTACTGCACGAACATCGTACCGCAACATGACTGAATTCAATTGTAATACTCATGTTGCATACTTGGGACTTCTATATGAAAAGTGACCGCTATTTAACTGGCTTGATTATAATACCCATGTCCAATGGCATGAATAAGCCCAAACAGTTTATTTTTGTGTAAATCAAGTAATTGTTTTATTCCAGTGGCTTAGGTTGGAAATGACCAACTATACTTCGTCCGGTCTGAACTAAGGAGTGACGTCATAGGTTTCACGCAGTATTGAACGTGCGAATCGCAGTAAGCTGCAGCTGCAATCGCGAGCGTACAAAGTCGCTGTGCGAGATACGCATAAGCTATGACATCACTCCTTAGTTCAGGCCGGACAAAGTAAAACTTTGATTTGAAACTAAGGCAGCACATAATTTAAATATATTGGCTTCTGGCAGAAAAGTGGCATGAAAATTTTGTTTAGTTGAGTTGCATGTGTTTATTTGAACCATGAATTTCATCCACACATTTGATAGACAAGCCTGATGGTGTTGAGCTTCAAAAAGTTTCAGCTAGAGCAAAGGGGCCTGGCATAACATAGAATTTAATGATTGTGTATAAAAAAAGAAAAAGTTTGGAATGATAACCTACATGTTCCACTTCAAATTTTTTTTTTTTACCTAACAAAGCATGAACAATTTGTTTCACTCGCATTATGGGCAAATGTTCTGCATTTGATCAATAATTCACTACTTCCCAATATTACACACATCTGCAAGGAAGCATGTGATATGGTTTTTGTCAAACCCAGAAAGAGTCCAAAGATTGACCGTTACATTTTGAATGGGGAAGCTTTATATGTGCCAATATAACCCCAAAATTATGGATGATAATTACTGCTTTTCATCCAAGAAATGAGTTCAGTTTTTGTGTCCACTCAGCTAAAAAATTATTTCATTCATCAACAGCAATAAGGTTGTTCCCATTCGATCGGCGTGACCCCACTCGATCAACTGTTGCGATTGATTCGTGGCTGTAGGACATCAAATCGCCTTCAAATTCATTATAAAACTTCGCCAATTCTAACGCACACATGACTCTTTACCTCTTCAAATAACAGTCCACATGGCATATGACTATATGCACTTGTGTAGGAGACTATTCGCCATGTTGAATTCTCCCTTGTTAGAATCAGTAAATTTCACAAGTGAAAACAAACCAAAGTGATCACGGCATATCATCAAAAGATTCAATTCATTATACACGAATCCGACGGGGAAGCCTCGAAAAGGGAATACCCTACGTCGCCGCCATTACGGGGGGGCATCCTGGCCACAAACACCAGTACCACACACGCCGCAGGCATATTGCCTTTTACGAGTTAAAGGCGCCGGATGGACGACTAAGATGTGAAGTTTCATCTGATAGAGTGGGCTTCACTCTAAAACCCCAATCTGTAAAGTTTCGCCGCCGATATTTCAATCCGTTTTGATGCGAGGAGCGAAAAACGTGTGATTTTGTAAGCCCCATAGAGTACTGTGTAAAAGAATATGGCGACCAAAATGGGACACATTTTAGCTATAACTTCCAAACCAAACATCCTTTAGCTCTAAAGATTTCAAAGGGTGTAAATGAGAAAAATAGTAGCATTCTTCTGATACTAAATGTTGAACCAATTCCGGTAAAATCTGGGGCTTCTGGGGACGAGGCTATTACGATCGGGCCAGGGACCTTGAACGAACGAAATAAGAATTTTTACAAACCCTACCTTTTCGCAAGTTTTAACAATTTTCACCGTTTATTAATGGATTTAAGGAGGATGATGTACAGGGGGGATGGCCTACTACTCTCTACTCTTAAACTGGAATTCCAGGGCAAAGGTCTTGTACTGTTGTTGTAAAAATTGAAGGTTAACACGCACCTTTACTTTGGCGGGAATGAGAGAAATAAACGCTTATGGTTAGAATAAGTGTTAAACAAGTGGTAATAAAAGCCTGTGAGAAAAATAATTTTTCGTAAAATCAACATCCAGACACAAAATAAAGTAACAAACAAAATGTTGATATATTCCTGGACGTGAAAAATCGAATAGTTCCAAAAGACCGATCGTATTTGCTGAAAAACGTGACATCTTCCGATGGGGTTGTTGATGTTTTAGAAAGGACGCTTATTTTGGTTTTTACTGTACATGGAGTGATTAACAGTTGATGTACGTGACATGTGGAGTCAATTTAATCCATGTTAAAATGGAATTTTGTGAAAACAACAATCGTATTTAAAGCAAACTAATGAAAAAATAATAAAAAAATAAAGTTCATTCCATTTCATTAAAAGCTTGACAGATTCGGTGGTTTTTCCATTTGGGAACCGATGAATATGTACGGCCGCAGACATTCACATTCTTCATGTGTCATTGGAGAGTGAATTTTACACGCAGTCGTTTCCATGTTTGTAACTTTATTTATCCCTATTTCAGTATTTGTGCAGCCAAGAAAGAACTTTTTTTTCCTGAGCGCCCATGATGATTGCAAATGTATAACAGTGAAATAGTGTTGATTTTTGCCGTCAGAACTGTATCAAAAATTTCGCTCTTTTGTGGGGAACACGTACAACGTAACCGAGGTGTTGCGATAATCGAGAAATGCAAAAGTGCCCCCCAGTCATGGCGATGGTGAGTGCGCCGCCTACGGCGTAGGGGCGAGAATAGTCGCCGTCGGATTCGTGTATACTCAGCAATTATAAAATTCAATGGACACAGTACTGTAGAAATGCACTCTAAAACGAAGAATTCACGAAAAAAAAAAAAGCTGCCTTG